>JANHGO010001340.1:0-34778 GCA_024606505.1 Aquila spilogaster | reverse complement strand
CTGCCCATGGTAAGCGGTGACAGAATTCACTGCCTTGACATTTTGTTTGCTTTCACAAAGCGTGTGTTAGGGGAAAGCGGGGAGATGGATGCCCTCAGAATACAGATGGAAGATCGATTTATGGCAGCCAATCCTTCCAAAGTATCTTATGAACCAATCACAACCACATTAAAACGGAAACAGGAGGAAGTATCTGCTCTCATTATTCAACGTGCTTATAGACGTTACCTTTTAAAGCAGAAGGTTAAGAAAGTATCTAGTATATATAACAAAAATAAAAACAAAGAAGGAGACGGACAAGTTATAAAAGAGACAATTATTGATAAACTAAATGGGAACTCCACTCCAGAAAAAACAGATGAGAGCTCCTCTACAACCTCCCCACCATCCTATGACAGTGTAACAAAGCCAGATAAAGAAAAATATGAGAAAGACAAAGCAGAAAAGAACTACAAAGGTAAAGATGTCAGGGAAAATAAAAAAATAAAAATGTAAGAATTCTGCTTGTGGGACAACTTGTTTACAGTCTTTGAGAATGAAGCGTCAACTGGACTCCTGCAGGAGGTTTATGCCAAACTGACAGTTTTTACATATATGTGTGTGTGTGTGCGCGCGTGTGTGCATATATATACATTATATATATACTTAAGGTCAGTGCCTATAACAAAACAGTAAACCTTCATCATCAAACTATGACTCTGTGAACCAGAGTAACAAACCTGACAAGAGGTTACTGTTTTCACTACAGTTGACACTGCTAAGAATGAGGGATAAAGTGGCTCCACAGAGAACAGGGAGCTTGAAATACGTGCAAAGCTATACTTTTTTTGTGTTTCACATACTGCAAAACGTGTAGAACAGTACTTCTATTCACTGTTTGTAATTCAACAGCTGCATCTGTCATATTTTTACAAAACTGGTATTAGTGTATCATTTTTTAATTCACAGGTTGTTTACTATTATATGTGACTATTTTTGTAAATGGGTTTTATGTTGGGGAAAGAGGTATGAGGACCAAGTGTTCTACTCTCAAATTCTCTATAATGTACAGATGCAAGTGATTTGCATAGGCATGTTGCACTTATCAATCATGCCCAAATAAAAATATGACATTGCACAAAGCTAAAGATTTTAAGAACTTCCATGTTTCAGGGTTGCTTTTTAATTTGAGGCATCCTAACTACTTGTATGGATGCATCTAGAATATGTATATCCAGATTAATGTGCCTGGAAAGACTCCTCTAATTTAGAGGAATTTGCAATGACTTATTTTTATGCAAATCATTAGGCATGAACAAGTTCTTGTGTGAAAATATTCACAGCTAAAAAAAATACTGTATGGTTTCTACACTAGAAAAAATAGCTTCACCGAAATATACCTGGGAGGTTTTTTTCTTTTTTTTTAATAAGCTTTTTTTCCTGGATTATTCTTTAGTTATTGTGTTCCTTCATTAAGGCCAACATCCAACAAATATCCTTTGCTATGTAAATACTAACGGCATACTGCCGTGCACATTTGAGCATAGAACTAAATGGCTTTGCCACATTGAATTGCATCAGATATGTACCACAGCGTGGGTAATTTGCAAAAGCTCAACAGAACATTTTGTATTCTGTGTCATTATAGATAGTTTGGAAAGCATCACTGATGCATGTCAATGCTTTTGCTGCTGTATCTTGCTCCTTCCACTGCCTCCAATGTAGGAAGCCATATGTCAGTGGTGAGTTGAATAAAGTTGTCCAACCAGACCTCATTCTTTCAAATCATTAAGCAATAGTTTGCAGCTGTTGATGAGCTTCTTTAGTTTTGCATTTTAAATTTGAAGTGGCTACTATATCATGTAGAATCAGACTGTACAGGCCATATTTGAAACTGTTTAACCTGTTGAAAATGTGGTTAGCATATATAAATATTGTAAAGAAGTACCATTTGGCGACAGTTTTGTATATAAGAAGAGTGTCTTCAAGTTTAGATCACTGTTTCTTATATTTCTTTCCTCATTCACTCAGTTTACTTTCTAACCACAGTAATTTCAAACTGAAATCATACCATAAGAAAAGAAGTATTTGTAGACTAACATGTTTTAATATTATATTTGCATATATTTCAATGTGAAGTAAATTGTGTAAATCTGGAACCCAGCTCATTGTTTCCAAATAGTTATATCTGGTAACTGGACATAGCAAGGGAAGTATTAGGGAAATGTGTGAATTTCTAGTGCTGATCATATCAGAAGTTCCAAGATAGTCTCACTGTTCATGAAATCCTTGCTATTTCGCAGTATCTGTTTACATAGACTATTCTTATTCTTTTTGAATCACACTGCACTAGAACTGTACAAATAGGACCCACAGTATTTCCCAAGAAAAAAATGGCACATTTGTATAATCAAGGACAGCGGGACACTTTGTGTTTCATACACAAGCTAACATTAAGTGTATAATATTTCTTTTACTAATGCTTTTGACTTGTAATGTGTTGGTGAAATGCATGCAGGAAATTGTTATCATCATAAACAACACAAATATTACAAATGAGCCAAAAAAATAAAGATTTCATTTTTTATTGTATTTGTCTCTGTTCTTCTGTTGAGTAACAAAAGATAAAAGCTGGCTTTGTAACTAATAATCATGTTTTCCTTATCATTAGACCTAAATACCTTATTCTTCAAATGCTAACTTTTTTCATGTGAAGCAATTTAGGAAAAAAAAAAGCAGAAATTTAACTACACCACATTTATTACTACTTCTGTCACTGACATTGTTTGGGGATAACACAGGACATCTACACGTTCTGCCCAAGAGCCTTTCAGTCAAGCCTCAACAACTCTTTCCAACAATGAAAGCACTGCTCAGTACCTGAGGTATTGTTTCAGTATGCCATATTGCTGGTACCAAAGTTGCCTACTGTTTTTGAGGTATAGATACATAAATGTGCTTTCTGTCAAAGCTCTTTTTTGAGCCTTTCATAACATTCAGCCAAAGAGCTTATCTCAAAGTTGTTTTAATTGTGCAGCAATTCCTTTTATTCCAATAATTCTAAAAAAGTAATAAATACCATAACCACATGGTCACACAAGGAGGCAGCATAAAAAAATCAACCATGTTAAAAAGTGTTCATAGTAATTATGTTGGATATTAAACAATAACATTTGAATGAAATGAAATGGCTGTTTTTCAAGGGCAAAACAATATAGAACATTGAAAGACAATATTATGTTACTGAATTTGAAATTAAAAATTAACAGTAAGAATATTCATAAACCTAGAGTCTCTTATAGAGCTCTGCAAGACTACTGTGGTCTGCCTCATTACTACACAATTTATGAAGGAGATCATTGACAGTGCTTTCAGCCAGGACCAGCAGCAATGGCTTAGAGTCTTGCTTTAATCTGGACTGGAAGACAGCTTGCTTTGCTTTGAGGGCAGATATGTCTTCCTAATTACCCTGTGCTCCTTCTGCAACCTTCCTCTTCCTGTCCATTATTTCTTTTTCCACAGAAATCAATAGACGGTTTGTATATTTTAAATCTCACATCACACACACACACCTATGCTTTCAGAGCATTTGAACAGAAAAATCACTTGAAATAACCAGCTACACACTACTAGGCCAGACAGGAGCAAAGGTTATTCCAATCAAAGACAGCTTCATATTCCTACCACATTGAGCTTGTGGTCCTCCCCACAGTTTCCAGTTAGCAAAGGATTCCTTTTGGCTAGTAAAATCCTTGTTGTATTACTGTACCAACCTTTGTCCATGAACAACTGAATTTTAAGGTGTACCACTGCAGACAGTGCCTTCCACTATGTATTAAACCTCTTATCTGTCAAAATGAGAGTATTACTAATACTGACAGTAGAGCCTGGTCACTCCTGTAGTGTATGCTGATTACTTGCTCTTTTCTTTAATGAGTTTTTAGATTAAAAAATTTCCACATGGATGCCTAGAAAGGAGACATATCTTTACTCAGTACACTGCAAATTAACTCATAGGACAGCACAGCTTATTGCTGTTCCCAAGCTAGTGTTCCCAGAAGTCTTAGTGCCTCACACAAGCTAATGCAGCAGTACTAACATGTGCACTGTCATAAAAGAGTAATGAACTTTAGCGCTGAAGTATTACCAAAGGATGAAAGCTAAGGGTGCAGAGGAAAAAAAAAAAAGAGATGGTGAAACTAACACATCAATTAATGGAAGTTGTGAATACTCAGTACTTAGAATTCGTTATGAGTTACATACAGTACTTATGTTTAAGATATGTATATTAACCAATCATTCAGAAGGTAAAATTATGTTGGGAAGTAATAAAATCAATAAAGTCCTTGCTCAGAGGGCTTATCTCCAGCATGGTATGTTATACCATTATTATCACTATATGAATCGTTATGATTGCGTGAATATATTTCCACTGAAGTCCTCAGCTCTCTTTAAAGCACCATTTATTGAAAATTGTATGTTCACCTCTTCAGTTCTTCTAGAGAGATACATTTGAAAAACTATAAGGAAATATAAGCAGGAAGAAAAATCATTTAACTAACAGGAAAAATCCATAATTAAAATGTTCTCAATGTTTTCTATTTGCTACCTGTTTGAAGAATGTTTGGCTATCCACTTAGAAAACAGAAATAACACCACGTGGCCAAGGCAGAAAACCACACAAACAATTTATTATAAACAGACAAAGCAAATAGTAACCACAGTTCATTAGTCAGATTACTAAGTTGGTTATAATAGATATTTTCTAAAAGATCATGATTAGTTCATGCACAATTTAACAAGAAAACATGAGGATGGTCAAGTGCTTTGATCTGTTTCTACTAAACATCACAGAGCAGAGATGTGTTCTGTCTTTGTAATGCAACACACACTCTCCATCACTTTACAAATTAAATACTTCACCCTCATAGAAGAAAATAAGCTGCAACATGAGCCTCAGCTAAGCTAGGAAAATAAATTGTGCTGTAGTAGCCCAAGTAAACTGAAGCCAATTACCATTTCTCAGGAGAGGAGACAAATCACATGCATCTCTGCAGCAAGTGCTATCTTTGATGCATATAAGAAAAGATGTATCATGAACAATTTATAGCAGTAAAGCAGGCATCCGTTCCCTAGCATTCTGCACTTCAAGTACATTTCCTGTATAATAAAAGCCATGTAATGTTTTTCTCATAACCTACATTCAGAGAGAAGGGAAAAAACAGTATTATCCCTGAAAGGTATTCTTTGTTCTTATCAGAAATACATACTTCATGTAAGGGCTAGTAAATTTTTTGTATTTTCTTTGGACACGGCATTCCTGCTGATTTTTTTTTAAACAAAACTATAAACCTCTCACAAGAATTTCAATATCATGTTATTTACTCTTCATTCTAAAACTCTTACAGCCTGTACATGACTGCAAACATCCTACCCCACCAGCCTCCTAATGTAAAAACATTGGGTTTGCTATCAGAACATATGCCCCAGGTACGTGCTTAGAGCAAAATAAAAGCAAACTACAGCCTTAATGAGTGAAATTGGCCATCCTAAATCAAAGTGGGTCATGCTGTTTTTCCCCCCCAATCTAATGCTGTGATATCCAAGTCCAGCAAACCAAAAGAAGCATTTTAGCAACATGCCATATATTAGTAGCTATATTCAAAGATAACATGCACATACTTCCTAATTATTTCATACAAAGACTAAGTGGTTGCATTATTAGGTTTGTTTCCCCAAAAAACTAGAACTGACAGCCACAAAAATTTACACTTATTACCATTTTTCTCATTTCTGTTTCAGGGGAATGACAGTGACAGGTTCAGTTTTACAACTCTGCAGGAAGCTCAGATTGGTATACACTTCAGAGATCCCAGCTCTGATCTAAGGAAGGAAATTGATTGACCTAGAAAAAATAACAGCTTCTTGTCTCTACTGAACACTGAAGGCCTCATCCTACCTCTTCATGCAAATAAGAGAAAGATGAGGAGCATGTGAAAGCATGCAATGGAAATGCTAAATAAATTCCTTTTTAACTAATATTAAATGAAACACAAGCACAAAAAGATACAGAAGAAAAGAAGAGATGGTAGCTTTAATTGGCAGAATCAGATCTTAACATGTGGGATGCGTATCATAGGTTACATTTATTCTTTGGAAAAGATTTTGCTGTTTGCAACTCCAGGCACCAGGGAACAGCACATTCTTTTAAAACTCTGAAAGTGACAGGGGACAAAACTGGCATAGCATATGCTACTTTCATGAATGTGTGCTGTGTAGAAAGGATGTTACTAACATCTCCCATCTGCACCAGGCACATCCTTAATTCATGTGTTGCAGAGTTTGTGCAGAAACTAGGACAAGCAATGATTTTTTTTTTTTTACTTTACTCTTAATATCTTATCATAGTGCAGCATTTTAACCCAGAGTCTGTATTTTTAAATGATGAATTTACACATATATTTTCAGTTATATGTTTTAGGTATAAGAACCTGTAACTGCTCCATTTAGCATGCTCTCCTCCTTCCTGAATGAGAAATAATTATCTGGTTCATCCAATTTATGCAGTAGCAACCAAGGAAGAGCAACAGTGGTATTTAAGTTACCTGCAACCCCACCCAGACCCTCTGGGTTTCTGATATACCCAGTGAAAATTTTCAAGTTCCAAATGAGGACACGAAGCAACACCTCACTTGCCATATATGCAGGTACACATAGGGTGCAAAGAGCCTTAAGGGGCACTCCAGTGGACAACTCTATAGAGGAATTCTCAGTACCCAGACCCAGCATGATTATAGCTATTTCTACACTGTGAACTGAGTTCAGTATGATGCTGACACCTTATATTTCTTAATGTTTTAAATACAAGAAAAAGTCCTAAAACGCAGTAGGTACCTAAAATCTAAAGCCCCCCATTGTTTTAACAGTCTTAGAATACTTACTGAGAAGCAGTAATGTTTTCTAGGTAGGTGATTCATGGTATTTAATTGTAAATAGAGCAAGCAGTGCAATTTGGTAACTGAACAAGTAGCTTTTCAAAGTGATTTTGCAAGCCTGTATTTGCTGTTCTAGTGGTTCTTCTAATACACACAATGTATGTATACATGAGAACCATGTATGTTGTACTTTAGTTAGAATGTGTAAATGACAACTTTGGAAGAGAAAGCAGGTTGCCAGCATGGCTGCTCCCAATTCATTTTTCTGCAGAATTTGCCTAGCAGAAGCTAAAGATTGTAAATATTTTACACTAAAACGATATTTCTGTATTTTCTAGGTCACTGCTGCTTTCTGTTCCCAAATCATTAGGAGAAAGCTGCAGACTGGATGAACTGCTGCATGTGGTGTACAAAGGAGAGCAATTGTCTGCAACTTTCTGTTGCTGCACTCTGCAGTGCTGTGAACACACACACAATCCCTTGGGAAGCTGAGATCCAGGTGGTAACTCTCATTCACTCACCGGAGGGACCTTAGTGAAAAACTTCAGGGAAGTACTAACCAGATACTTTTCTTCCATTTATTTAGTACTCTCTAATTAATTCTCTATTAAAAAGTCAGGGTTTCTTCCCATCCTTACTCTCCTCATGTACAACACTCTCTCATCCGCCCTCATTAAGAACTCTGAATCAGTACAACCTTCCATTCCTACTACCTATGTACATACAACATCCCTGGATGAACTTCAGGCTGAGCGCTCTAACAATCAACAATATAAGCAGCAATTACAAAATTCTGCAACTTCACCCCTCCAAGTTTTACATGCAGACACATGGAGTGATAGCTGCATCATCCTTAAAGTAAAATTTCAGCCATATGAACAACAAAAAAATAACCTACATCCCTTCTGAACCAGATGGCTAACTTTCATTTTAGCTTTCATTTTGTTTGCTCTGTCACTTCAGGGCTGACAGTTCCTCATTTTTCAGTCTGTACTATTTAGTTCCTCAGCACATTAATTGTTCCAGCAGCAGAGAATTTTACCTGTACTGTTGCAAAGGTTGCAATGCTAACAGCAGGCAGAGCTACACTGAAGTGACAAGGAACATGTAGCAACACCAGCTCCAGCTGCCTTCTCAGACCATCTCAAAAGTTCAAAAAATGCTGTGCCAGGTCATGCCACAGAAGAGGAGCATAAAATCATAAAAACACAGAACAGCTTGAGTTGAAAGGGGCTTTAAGATCATCTAGTTCCAATCCTCTGTCATGGACAGGTCTGCCACCCACTATATCAGGCTGCCCAGGGTCCCATCCAACCAGGCCTTGAACTCCTCCAGGGATGGGGCATATCCACAACCTTTCTGAGCAACCTGTTTCTGTGCCTCAACACCCTCTGAGTAAAAATATTTCCTCCTAATACTTAATCCAAATCTCTCCTGTTGTAATTTAAAACTATTCCTTCTCATCCTATTGCTATCAGACCATTTAAAATTGTCTTATGATGCTCATAAGCTTCCTTGAAGTACTGTAGAGCTGCAATGAGGTCTCCCTGGAGCCTTCTCTTCATCAAGATAAACAAGCCCAACTTCCTCAATCTTTTTTCATAAGAGAAGTGCTCCAGCCCTCTGATCGTCTTCATGGCAATCCTCAGGACCCACTCCAACAGCTCAATGTTCTTCTCGTATTAGGGACCCCAGAAATGGGCACAGTACTCCACATGGGGCCCCATGAGAGCAAAGAGGGACAATCACCTCCCTCGTCCTGCTGGCCACTCATCTTTTGATGCAACCCAGGGTACTCCTGGCCTTCTGGGCTGCAAATGCACACCACTCACTCGTGGCCAGTTTTTCATCCATCAGGATGGAGCCCAAAAGTCCTTCTCCTCAAGCCTGCTCTCAATGAGTTATATTCCCAGTCTGTACACATATGTGGGGTTGCCCCAACCCAAGTACAACACTGTACACTTGGCCTTGTTGAACCTCATATTTACATTGGCCCAGTCCTCAAACCCTTCCAGGGCTCTTCAGATGGCATCCATTTCTTCCTTCTGCATGTAGAGTGAAAAAATCGGGAAGTAACAAGGTTGCACTTCTTGAGCCACTCTTGAAACCAAAGACAAAGATGATGCAATCCCATTTTTCAGATATGACATCAACAAAGTCAAACTGTGTGAAATGACTGAGAATTCTATTGGAATATACTCCTTTCACCGTAGAAAGTTAGCAGTTTGTGTGTGCTAAGCACCTTCCAGCTTCTTAATTCTACCTGCCTAAATTCCTGGGACATACAGAAGAAAATCACAGAGCTGAAGGATTTTACCCACTTATTCCCATTAACATTCCCCACCTTAGCATATCTACTCTTTGTCCAGAGACATGCTTACAGCCACAGAGTCCTTCTGTCCCACTTAGACCACTGCATTAGCTGCTGCCCATTAACCCGCTTTTACCTCAGCACACGTATCTCTGTATCTCTGCACTTCTGAAGTGCCTCACTGCGAAATCCTGTGGTAAACATAATGCAGAAGCTCAGGATGTGTGACTAACACTCCTTTCTTCTTTCTGATCCATGCAACGATTTTAAATGCTAAATGTGAGCAGCCGCTGCATGCTGTCTGCAGTGATGTATTCTCTCTGACTGCTGCATTTAGGGAGCACATGCTCACGTGACTGAGTAGGCATGTAACCTAGTGCAACCCATACAAAAGATCCCACAGTCAGGAGCCCATCTCGATGCCCTTCCCCACTATCATCTTACCAGAGCCCCCTGGGGACTGTGTGTCGGCATGGTGACAGGACATCACCACCTGCCTGCCTGCAGTGAGGCGAGCAGCCAGAATGCAGAGCTTTGTTCTGCTGCTGCTGAGCAAGGCCACACATTGCCAGCCTGATCCTAGCAGAAACCAAACAAAAGGAAAACAATTTTCAGAGTATAAAATCTGAAGAAAGTTCCAAATTATTAATAAGTTCTTAGGAAAACAAATCAACAAAACTAACAGTGGCTAGAAAATTTAAAAGAATGAAAGTTTCAAATTGTACAAAATGCATTTTTGAGTACAAAATCATAAAAGGGATGCTGCGTGTCCAAAAAGTCTAAAATGTAGGCATTATAGAAAGGGATTTTACTGAGAGCTGCAATCATTACTATGCATTGCTTTTATTCCAGTAGAAGTGCTCATAGCTTATTGAACACTGTTTGTCTGCAGTTAAGACAATCCAGACTGCAATATTTTGGCAGCTTATAAGACTCCAAGAGCAGCTGATCAAAAAAAATCACAAAGAAACTGGCTAAACTATTGTCGTGGTACCACTCAGTAAAGGAAAGAAGTAAACAGTATAAATAATACAAATAAGTAGGCCAAATGCTTCCCAATACAGACAGGAGACAGCCTTAACAGAACAGGAGCAGAGAAACTCCTCCTCCTTATCCCAGATATCTAGTGTATGCCTCATGTTACGTGCACACTGCGAAAGACAGCAGCACCTTACACCTACCAGATGTGGGCCCGTGTCCCTACCTTAGCTTGACCTTACACTGGCAAGATTGTATTTTCTCCCTCTTCTCATCCCAGCACACCCAGTTCCCCCAGGAAAAAGGAGCAGGCTGGAAGGAATTCCCAGTGTTCAACCGGCCACCTGAAATGGGTGTGTGAAGGCTAAGGACAGCTGAATTCTCTCTGCCTTGTAGTTTAGAGTTATCTCCATACACAGATTTTCCAGAGGTATTTTCCAGAGGTTATGCTGATCAATTCGGTTGGCTCTTTAGTTCCCCAAATGGGAAGGAGTTACTGAACTCCTAGGGATTGTAAAGATTCATCCACATTTGCTGGCTTTCCCATCAGCACGAAAGTCTTTCTTCAGCACAGAAGACAGTGTGGAAGATGTTCATCGATTTTTACAACACTTTTTACAAAGTAAAAAAATTGTTGATTTGTCTTCCAAATAGTAAGTATAGTAGACAAAGAGTTTTGATGACATTAGGACGGATGAAAAGAGTGGTTCTGTGCTCAGATACATTGTTAGTTCAGTTCTGACCAGACCTTACCACTAAACAGTAGTGAGATGCTTATGCACTCTGTTTATAGGCACGCTCTTTCCAACACGTGCCATTCAAAAACCAGAGAGAGGCTTTCTGGCATAAATAAAATATTAAGATTTCATGTTTAAAAACAGAACTCGGCAAATGCTGAAGGTCACATATGCTAGTCTGCCATCTTGTGGGCATATACCACAGTACGCCACTTCTTTGTATCTACTACACAATTTACTACTGACAAACTAGTATCCCATTTTTGTATACTGTCTGTATGTTAAAACTAGACAACAAAAGATCTCTTCATGAAAGATGTGCAACACACTGAACCTGGACAATCTGCAAGAATATAATAAAGAACAGTAGAAAATTGTCACATATGTAGGATCATCAGAATTAAAAGACATTATCTCTTCAGCAAATGTAACAGCAGACCATACAGTTCATTTTGTTTTCCAGTGAACTATCAGATCTACAGGCCAAGTGCCACAACATATTCTCAGTCAAGCAAACATACAGAAGTTAAAGAAACCAATTCCGTATGAAAATAGCGTATGATTATGGGCTGAGCAACTTCATATACAAATAAATCTTACAGAAGCTTTAAGTTTAGTAGTAACTTATGTCATATTTGTAATGCACTGCAAATTGAGTATGTATATCTTTATCTAGAAGCCAAAAGTAAAAAAAAGAAAAAACAAAAGCAAGCAAATATACAGTAACTGTAGTTGGTTAGTCTACCCTTTATGTCACTTCTGCTATGTGTTATGTCTTGTGCTCAAGCTATCAATACCAATATCAAATATGAATCTCTTATCAAACTATACCATGTAAGATACTGGTTTCATACATTAGTCAATTTGTGTTAAAGCTGAAATAAGAATTGTTTTTAAAAAGGCAAAACCCATAACATATGCGATCTTTTTCAGGATCAAGGTAACCACTTTGTCTATATCCTAAATTGAAAACACTGGCTAACTGTCACAACTCTGTTCATCTGTTAGCCTCTTGAAAGGATTAATTTATTTTTCAAGTAACTGAAGAGCAATATTTCATAGAATCACAGAATGCTTTGAGTTGGAAGGAACCTTTAAGATCATCCAGTTCCAACCCCTCTGCTATAGGCAGGGACACCTCCCACTAGATCAGGTTACTCAAAGCTCCATCTAGTCTGGCCTTGAATGCCTCAAGGGAAGGGGCATCCAGAACTACTTTGGGCAATCTGTTCTAATGTCTCACTATCCTCACAGTAACAAATTTCTTCCTACTATCTAGTCTAAAACTACCCTCTTCCAGTTTAAAGCCATCTCCCCTTGTCCTGTTGCTACATGCTCTTATAAAATGTCCCTTCTCAGCTTTTCTGTAGACCCCCTTCAGTACTGGAAGGCCACTATAAGGTCCCCCTGGAACTTTCTCTTCTCCAAGCTGAAGAGTCCCAAATCTCTCAGCCTGTGCCTGCAAGGAAGGTGTTCAAGCCCTCTTAATCATCCTCATGGCCCTTCTCTGCGCTCACTCCAGCAACTCAGTGTCCTCCTTGATGCTGTGGGCCCCAGAACTGGATGCAGTTCTCCAGGTGAAGTCTCACAGGAGCAGAGTAGAGGAGCAGAATCACCTGCCTCAACCTGCTGGCCACACTTCTCTTGATGCAACCCAGGATACAGTTGGCCTTCTGGGCTGCAAAATATTTTCTTAATTCTACTTAGGCAGACACTCTAGGCTAGCCTCCTGGCCACTCCAGAGAATTAACAGATATAAAGTTATAAATGATTATTTAATATCATAAATTAATGTAATTAAAAAAGGAAAAGAGAATTGCTGAAGTAAGCAACAGAAACTGACACTCCTTTATATTTAAATAAACAAGGAAACTGCATGTAGAAGAAAAGCTGTGTGAACAGACAAACCATTCTGAGAAGTCACTAAACAAATATACTTGCAGCTTTTGTAAAGTACTAAAAGCATAAATATTTTATTTTTCTTCACTTCTGAGATCATGAAAAAAATGGACTTCTTCAAAACGCAGGAAGATCAGTTACAATTAAAGTTCACCATACCTTCTGTAACACTACAACGCTATAGAAAGCACAGCAATAATAGCAGGGTAGCAAAGTCCTAGGCTGCAGTAAGCAAGGATATGCCTGAATGCAGCAGCTGTGGACACAAAGAAAAAAGCTGCTTACATTTAGAAGGTCACAGGCAGGCAGGAATCTCCAGTGAGTTACCCTTGCCTCCACTACCAACCCTTTAATGAGGTCTGGGAAGGAGTGGATCCTGGCTCCACTCCTTCTGGTCACTAAGGTACACTGCATGCACCTGAGCTCCCCTGGGTTGGTGCTGCCTTCCCATCAGGTGCTCAATCACTGTTTCAGGCCATGACTTAGTATTTCCACAACACCTTCAAAATGAAATAGAAAAGAATGTGTCATGGTTTTATGATTTCATTATCAGTATTCCACATCATAACATCATGTAGTGTATTAGGAGTTAAAGAGTTAATGTTCCAGTTCCGTGGGCTGCCGAATTTTCTGGGTACCTGGCTCTCAGAAGAGAACTCCATACCCCAGGGGACTTTGCGTTCCCATTCTCCACCCAGAGGGAAAGATAAAATTGCACGCAAGTCCTTCCTCTTTTGCTGCTCATCTCAGCAGTGGAGGTTCCCCAGCCGTCTCGCCTTCAGCTTTAGCGTAAGGCCTTTAGTTTTGGACACTCTCTCTCTATTTGTTTTATTAGCTCAATTCCAATTATATTGTATTATATTGTGTTATTTTTGCATTCTGATATCTTATTTAGTAAATTAGTTTCCCTCCTCAGATCGTTGCCACTGTTTTGTTTTCAGGCCTGTCTCCCTACCCTCTCCCTTCTCCCCCTTCCCCTTTCTTGGGGTGTGGGTTTGTGGGTCCCCCACCCCATCACCCCATTAGTCATGGAACCGGGCCGAACCGGCCCGTAAACCGGTAACAGATACACAAGGATTGTGAAGACCAGCCCCTGGCTTCACATAGGACCACCCGAAATTCAAACCCTGCGTCTGAGAGCAGTGTCCAAATGCTCCCTGAGCTCTGGCAGTTCAGAGTCATGACCGCTGCCCTGGGGAGCTTGTTGTATGCCCGCTACATCTGGTGAGGAATCTTTTCCTAACACGCAGCCTGACCATGACACAGTTCTGTGGCCATCCTCTCAGGCCCTGTTTCTGTCCTCAGAGAGCAGAGCTCCGTGCTGCCCCTCTGCTCCTTTGAGGAGCTGCAGGCCTCTGTGAGGTGGCCCTCAGCCTCCTCTGCTCTGGGCTGAACAAACCCAGGGACCTCAGCTGCTGCTCACACACCTTGCCCTCCATACCCTTCCCCAGCTTTGTAGCCATCCTTTGGATACTTTTAATATAGTTTTGTGTCCTTATGTTGTGGTGCCCAAACCTGCGCACAGTGGCGCTGCATTACTACCAAGAATCCAGGCATCCATTTATTCTTAATTTTATGCATAGTGGGATTAAAGTACATCTCCAGATTGTGGAGAAATCTGGGACAATCTTGACCAGTAGAAGACCTGTCAATACTTTTCAGACATAGGCAGATGACAGCTGTTGTAAGATTTTGCTAACATGCTAAAAGGAATTTCTCTGTATAGTGAAACAAAGCTTTTTTTATGCTAATATTCCTGTGTACTTTGCAGGAGGTCATCTTTTGGGAGAATTTATATTTTGTTTAGCTTTTACATAAGCAGCTTGGCCTTTTAACCTCAGAAAGCTTCTTAACTGAGTATACCTGAGTAGGGAAATCTAAGAAGATGTACAGTCTAGAGATTGCAGAATTAAGTATAATGGCTCTATTGGCATTCTGTACTCTACAAATGCGGGAGAATTCCATCCCTATGAAGTTGAAGAAGATATATGTAGGATAAATATATATATATATATATATATCCAAAGGTAAAAGAGAAGTTATTGTCTGATCGTGTAGACAACTGACATGATACGCTTTAAACATGACTTAATTACATATGATTTGTTAAGATTGCAGCCATTTTATTGAAACATTGAATTACCAGCTCATGTCATCAGCCCTGGGCATAAATGATGCAAATGAATTGCTGGCTGTTGAAGGGATTTTTCTAAAATAACGCATTCTAAATTCTGTCTAGTTTCTTCTTTCATTTTCTCTCATTGTATCACTTAGATGACTTACTAGTAATGTTCACTTTATAGCTGAAAGGTGGAGGGAGGCTCTTCACCTTTCTGTACTTATTTGAAAGTGCTGCAGTTCTGGAAGGCTATGACCACCTTTTCGTGCAGACCTACAGAGACTGTCATCTTTTCATCATCTTTTTAATATATTGCTTTTGTTTTAATTTTATTGAAATATGTTGACTCAACGTAGCAAAAATACTGAACTTTAAACATATCCAACTCTGTTTGTTAGTGTATTAATCTTGGAAGCTAATTATCAATAAAGATGAATGTCATTCAGAGGCAGCATGACTTGGTACAGTTACGCTTTGTGCCTTTTGTAGTCCAGTTAAAATTCCAGATAAGTAAGAATACAAAAATATACTTGCGGTACATATGATGTATAATTCAGTGCTTGTTTTGTGGTTAATTAGTGATTCATAAAACTCAGATTAGCAGAGCAAATAAGTTTACATGCTGTCTACAAGAAACTAATCTTAAAAGTTACTGAAAATGCATGTATGTGGTTTATCAAGTTGACTTATCAGTCATGACTCAAGCATATTCTGTCATTCTTTTTCAGTGGGAATGTTTCTCTTTAGGCTGCATTGTAAGTATGTTATGTAATATAAGGAAATTTATGTGATACAAAGAAAATTGCTACAATTTGCAGTTCAGAACTTGTGCAGGAGTCAGAAGTACTGTACATGATAGAGTCCAGAAAATCTTCAGAAATCTCTAGAGTGCTGGTAATAGCTGTCTTCTTTTAAGATTGTATCCAGACTTCTAAGCCTGCTGACTGAATTGTTTTACAGGAGTTTCTGAGAGACATCTTCAACCTTTTGTTCTTGCTGCCAAGTTTAAAAGACAGACAACAGCCAAAATGCAAGTCACATTCTTCAAGGGCTGCTGCATATGACTTGTTGGTAGAAATGGTAAAGGGGTCCGTTGAAAACTACAGGCTACTCCACAACTGGGTTATGGCACAACATATGCAGTGTAAGAACCTTCATTCATACATAGTTTTTGAGTATTCTGTGGAAAGGCTTTCCTTTTGCATTTTGTTTGTTTTGGTTTGGTTTTCAATTTTTGGATTTATCAAGTACTGTAAAGAAAATGAGACTGTGCTTGTTATATGAACTCCTGTTCTGAAGAGTCTGCATGCTTGTGATGGGAATGGTGAGGCAACATCGTGGAAAGTACTGCGATCATGGAGTTTGTTTTCTCCTGAAGTACCTAAGTGTCTTTGTGTAACGACTCGCTAAGAATAATGGCCTGTTGAGAATGCTTAGGTAGAAACAAAGAAATTTAAAGGCAAGACTGCAGGTGTTTTTTTAACTTAATCTGGATATTTGTACTTTCCAAAAGTAGTGATAAAGGCATAGCTGCCACTAACACTTCTTTTAAAATTTCCCTTTGTAGCTCTTTTAGTTATCCATCATTACTTGCAGTAGTGTCACTGAGCAGATGACAGTATCTTTTGTTCACTTAACAAAAGATTGGATTTAATTACATGTATAATTTTATCATCTGTTCTTAAATTCTGGTTAATTAAAGGATGCAGTCCTCTCAAATGGCACAAATAGGTAGCATTTTTGGAGTGGATTTTACATGCTTCATTGGCTTGTGCTGGATGTTCATTTCTGTCTTGCCTTTTTGTCATGAAGAAATAAAAAATCTTTATACCTAAACCAAAATACATAAACACACTGACCAAGATACAGCAGCTGGATTGTCTGTTAACAGCACTGTCATATTCTTGGAGTCCCTTGTATCTTTGTAGTTGAATTTTGTCTGTACTCAGATGTCTGTGTACAGTGTGACTACAGTTTTGTTATGCGTCTTAGCTTTCATGCTACCTATGTTTTAGAAACTCAATTCTTGTGCATAATAAGCAAATTACAAAAATCTAAAGTTAGTTAATATTTTGTCTTTGACTTGCAAATTTTTATTATGCATTTTTAGCTTGATAGAGTTTCTTTCATATGCCCAGCTTACATTTCAGTAAACTTAGGATTTTTAATGTATTATCTATGGAATTCATTTAGCACCTTACAATTCAGGAAGCAAAAGGGAAATCTGATTTTGATAACATGTTCTGTTCTGTACTTGTATGCCTGAGACCTTCTCAGAAGCCTCCAAAATGTCTATATTTAGGGAAAGTGCTATGAAGGATATGATTTATGAAATTACCTGATATTTCTGGTTGTTGGAGGTGCGTCTTCTGCTGCTGAACTTGCCAATTTCTTGCAGTCATTCTTTTTTTTTTTTTGCAGTTAATATTTTCTTCGCTCCAAATTTCAGTAATTCCTAGCTACTCAAATTTTCTGTAATCTTTGTCACAATTGTTATTTTCATCCAAATAGTCATCTGATTTCTCTGTAATTGCAATTTGATGAACCAGGCTTGAGAGGTGGGCCCCTACCAACCTCATGAAGTTCAACAAGGCCAAGTGCAAGGTGTTACACCTGGGTCAGGGCAATCTCAAACACAGATACAGATTGGTGAAGAATGACTTGAGAGCAGCCCTGAGGAGAACGGTTTGGGAGTGTCGGTTGATGAAAGATTCAACATGAGCTAGCAATGTGCGCTTGCAACCCAGAAGGCCAACTGTATCCTGGATTGCATCAAGACAAGTGAGACCAGCAGGTTGAGGGAGGTGATTCTGCCCCTCTGCTCTGCTCTTGTGAAGCTCCACCTGGAGTACTGTGTACAGTTCTGGAGCCCCCAACACAAGAAGGACATGGAATTGTTGGAGCAGGTCCAGAGGAGGGCCACGAAGATGACCAGAGAGGTGGAGCACCTCCCCTATGAGGACAGGCTGAGAGAGCTGGGGCTTTTCAGCTGGGAGAAGAGAAGGCTCTGAGGAGACCTTATAACAGCCTTCCAGTGCCTGAAGGGGGTCCTACAGGAAAGCTGGGGAGGGACTTTTTATAAGAGCAGGTAGTGACAGGATGAGGGGAAATGGTTTTAAACTGGAAGAAGGTAGGTTTAGACTAGGTATCAGGAAGAAATTCGTTACTGTGAGGGTGGTGAGACACTGGAACAGGTTGCCCAGGGAGGTTGTGGATGCCCCCTCCATGGAGGCATTTAAGTCCAGGCTGGATGGGGCTTGGAGCAACCAGGTCTAGAGGGCTGTATCCCTGCCTATAGCAGGGGGGTGAAACTAGATGATATTGAAGATCCCTTCCACCCCAAACCAATATATGATTCTATGATAATGTCTTTCTGAAACTAGCTTCTCTTCTGAAAATAAAGATCTTGCTTCATGTGGGCTTAGTAAAATACAGAGATATATTTTGCTCCCAAACTTACGTCTTTGGGTGCGGAGACAATGTTTTGCTTTCTTTCGGTGTGACAAGGCAGTACAAGTGAATGGGTAGTAGAAATTAATTTGTGTTCTAGGGGAATGACTGATATGACCTTTGGGTGTCTGTGTTGTACATTACCAATTCCCAATGTGTTGTCAGTGTTGCTGATTTAGGCAGCGTAAGTGTTGTGAGAAAAAGAGCATTTGCTATGGTTGGCTGAGGAGCTGGTTTGCTTCTGTTTTAAAGCTTTTGCATGATTCTCTAACAGCAGCACTTATTAATAACACAGTGCATTTAATGAAAAACTGAAGAGAGGAGAAGAGGCTAATTGAATAAGAGATGAGAGACAGCAGTAAGACTAGAAAGTAAGAGCTAATAAGCAGAGAGTTAGGGAGAACAGCACTGCAGAGAGAGAATGTTTTTCCTTTGTACTGTTTCCAGTGAAACAAGGCAACAGTGAGTGCCGAGGTTTAGATTGAGCAAGGCTTGCCACGTTCTCTTTGGAGAAAGCAGCAGACTGGCGTAAAAGTACCAGATCATTTGCAAGAAAAAGTGTGCTGCTACAGTTCTTTTTACCCAGTGATTAGAGATTAAATGCATAGAGCTGCATTTCAGGGTATTACATCTCACTTTCTTGGTGGTCTCCCACCTTTCTAGATGCCTCATGCTGTCTCACGTACCGAAATAGTAAAATTACTTTCCTGATGTACCCATAATGCATTTTCTTAAAGAGCTTGTACAGTCTGGCTCATATTTGATAATGTAGAATGCAGAAACTGAATGTTTATTAATATTATTAATATTAATGTAAATGTAACGTTTTTAATTTCACTTATATCTTTGAAAGTTAACTTTGAATTGATTTTTTTTTTTTTTTTTTTTGCATCTGTGATTCATACTTTTCAGCTTCCCATGCACCTTACAAGTGGGATTATTGGCCACATGATGATGTTCGAGCTGAATGTCGATTTGTGGGTCTGACTAATTTAGGAGCAACCTGTTACTTGGCATCCACTATTCAGCAACTGTATATGATACCAGAAGCCAGACAAGCAGTCTTTACTGCGAAGGTATGGTTGGGATCATACAGTTCCGTATTTGGATTTTGTTAGAAGTTTAAATTTAATATCAATGCAAAGGCTGATGAAGTATAGATTTATGACTTATTTCTTGCAAATGAATATTTCTTCAACACTTTTAGTTTTTGGTTGGATTCTTTTGCTGATGTCTAAGGTGAAGAGACTGTAAAAAATACATATCTGTGATGCAGTGTATTCTTAAGGCAGCATTATAAGAAAGCATGTTCTCAAACTCACATTTCTGTTGTTGTCAACAACTGTTTTTTGAGTTGTCTGTTGCTTCTGTTGCTTCTTACCTCTTAAATTGTCACTTTCTTAGAATAAATGTCATCTTTTTTGAATATTTATAAAACCCCTTAGCATGCTTGTAGCGCTACCAAAAGTATTTCAAGTTTCATAAATTATTACACACTTCCAGTGATATGGTATTATTAGTTATAGTTATTTTTTGTAACAGAGAAAGTTTGATCTTGGTCCCTAACGTAAACAGGGCATATATGATTTGTGAAAGACCCAAATTGGTGGTGACCTCATCATTTTTTATTATCATTAACTTATTTTTAGTTGTAACTTAACTTCATCTACCACTAGCCATTTATAAATAAAAATATAAAAGAAACTAAAAAAGGAAGCTTCTGGTCTGCAAGTGAAAGGTACTCCATGGAGGATTGATCAGAACTCCCATCCATATCAATGAATTGGAAAAAAAAATCCAAAATTACCATAGTAATTTCTGATAATTACAAAAAACTCCTAACTGAAGTAAATTTTTTTTTTACCTTTTGTGACACATTTCTAATGTTGTCACACTGAAAAGTTTGCAGGAAGTGCTATATATGTGTGTAAAATAATGTACTGTGTTCATACATGCTATTATTTTTCTTTATCCCAATAAAAGTGGGCTAGTTTGTTTTGTTGTTTGATTTTGTTTGCTTTTTAGTAATTTGAAAGATTATTTCTTCATCATCTAATGGCTATTTTGGGAAGTTATAAGCAAAAGGATAAAGTCTTCTTTTGTCACTTTCTTTTAGTATTCGGAAGATATGAAACACAAGACCACTCTACTAGAACTCCAGAAAATGTTTACATACTTAATGGTAGGTGTGAAAGAGGATATTTTATGGAGTATATACCCTATTTTCCTTAAAAAAAAAAAAAAAGTAAGAAAAGAAATGTAGTTACCACTCTGTGATTTTTTTGTAGCTTAAATCCATTGTGCCAAGCAGACATTGGCATAGTCTCCAGGTGCCATATTCTGAGAGTTCCTCATTTATTTAAACCTTTAAACTTTTCTCCCCAGCACGTTAATGCTCCAGTGGACATAAACTATTTGTCAGAGCTATTGGAATTGAGTTATGAGTGGGTTGCAAGTCTGAAATTCAACTCTGCTCTTCAGTTACAGTCATGATGTAGCTGGTGTCAGAGCTGTCCTTGTATGTATGTCAGTGCCCCCACACTGCTGATTTTCTGAATAGCCCAGGAACTCCCTGGCCAGTCATCTCCTTGGATGAGTTAATACAATGGCTTGAGGCAGTGGACCAGTTTGAAGCTATGTAATTCATAATTAAGTATTTGGCTGAATGCCTTTTAGGTGGGAATGTTGAACAGTTCTAGTATTCTGCTCTGTCTAGTCCACTTTCAAAATAGACTTTTCAACAGAAAATATTCCTGCAAAAATGACTGCATAGAACAGTCTTTTGTATGAAGTTGAAGTGTTTAAGAGATGTTTTGTATGGAGTTCAGATTATCAGCAGTAATGAGTTACACAGATGATGGTGTGGTCAGATAGGTCAATTGTCAGCTGAATTGTAGGAA
This sequence comes from Aquila spilogaster, assembly GCA_024606505.1. NCBI lineage: Eukaryota > Metazoa > Chordata > Aves > Accipitriformes > Accipitridae > Aquila > Aquila spilogaster. The sequence goes on along the minus strand of JANHGO010001340.1, from coordinate 13,470 downwards.
CTGAGCAAAGTGGTGATTTGAGAAGTTCTCACCAGGCCTAACTGAAGGCATCACCTCAAGGATCGTAGTAATACAGGTTCCCAAAGTCACCAAGCACTGTTAGGGTGTTTTGCTTCTGTATGTGAGCATTGTCCCATGCCAAGATCCCAATATATATTTTTTTCTTTTTAACAAACACATTGCCATGAGTACACCACTATTGTAATGTGTTATTTCACGTGGACCTTGATATAAAGGGATCTGAACTTGGTTGTTAATTTCCTCATGGAACAACATGAGGAAGTTGCCCTGTGTCTTGTTTGCTGTTATTTCCTTGTTTGCAAAATAGAATACATGATTTTTGTTCATTGCATTTTCAGCACTCCAGAGCTTCAAAGATTAATTTGTAGAAATAAAGCATTAAAAAGCAACTAACAGTTTTTAAATTCCAGCAGTTTGAGTAGCGAAATTGAGGCAAGTGACAGGGTGATCACTGTTAATATAGTGAAAGATTACTGAAGAGGTGATGATAATCCTTGTGGGACCCTTCCAGCTTGGAATATTCTATGATTTTTAGTAGGATATAGGAAATAAAAGATAACCAAAAAGAGCTGAGTGTTTTTGTTCTTGGTAAAGAAAAAAATTCTGAAAGCAATTCACAACCACTTTGAAGACAATAGGAAAAAGGAATTTAAGCATGTGCTGCATGACATAATCATGAAAAAAAAAATCTAGGTATTTACATAAGCATAAAAATCACAAAATAACATAAAAGTAATATGAGTCATAGAATTATAGACTGACTTAGGTTGGAAGAGTTGCAGCGGGCAAGATTCATGGCCTGAACAAGTGATTGAGCACCTGGTGAAGAGGTGTAGCTTTTTTAGAATTCAAGTTTTTTTCTCTAACTGAACACCTGCTGTGGAAAACTAGTTGTAGTTTTTTATTAGAGACAAGTGAATGTGAATTAAACATCTGTTAAGTTCTAAGTCCACAGTGTTCAGAAATCCATAAGTATTGGCTGGTGCTTAAAATACCATGTATTGTATCTGAACTGATAGAAATAAAATAAATTTGTCTGTCTTCAGTCAAGATTTTTTAGTAATGATTTCCTTTATTAAGTATTTTTAATAATATTTTACTGATATTTTAATTATATCATAACGATGAGAGTTTAAAATTACTTCATCCTTTGTCAGATACATTTAAACACTTAGACAGCTTTGTTGCCTGAGAGATGTACATAGACATTCATGCTCCTGTATTCAGTGTATCCCTGTTATGAAATAATACAAGGATTTGTGGTTGATTTGTTTAATATTTTTTTACCTAAAGGAAAGTGAATGTAAAGCATATAATCCAAGACCTTTTTGTAAAACCTATACCATGGATAAGCAGCCACTGAACACTGGAGAGCAGAAAGATATGACTGAGTTCTTCACTGACTTGATCACAAAAATAGAAGAAATGTCACCAGAACTGGTGAGTTATTGAAAGATAGCAAAAGAGAGCTTGAAAAGTTATGGATTTGCTCAAATATCCTTGACAGAATTTATTAATTCATTCACAGAAAAATACAGTGAAAAGTTTGTTTGGAGGTGTTATTACGAACAATGTTGTTTCCTTGGTAAGTATTCTTTCCCTATCCTTACGGTTTCAAGATGTCTTTAACCTCTCAAAACAGTTATTTCATTGCTTTTCTCTTTCATTGCTGTGATTTAGGACTGTGAGCATGTAAGTCAGACTGCTGAAGAGTTCTATACAGTAAGATGCCAGGTAGCAGATATGAAGAATATTTATGTAAGTAATGCTAGGTTTAGACGGGTTAACATAGATTGCAAGTGTATAAGGGTTGTAGGAGACTTTACTGTTGAACATGTGGATGATTTCTTTTTCTGTACTGTAGCTCAAGTGTTTGTAGATTGATATTATGAGGTAATTCAGTCAAATTGTTTCAAGTTTTCAGTGCAGTACACTCTTGGAGTGGAAGAAAGACTGTTACCAACAATAGTCATACTCTCTTCTGTATTTGAATAATATATGAGAACTGTAAATGTCAAAAAATTTTATTATGCATGTACTGCTGTTTACTAAGTTAGTTTAAAACTTATAACAATGTAATTTTAGGTTATTAGGTTTTTTAAATAACTATCAATCCCCACACTTGGAATTTGGATTTGGAGCACCCAATTCATTGGGAAAGCTTAGAATACTAAGTACCATTTCTCTGAATTCTCTTCTGAAATTTGTATTTGGGTTTCAAGGATCTGATCTTCCTGTAATAATGTCAAACTTTTCAGAAAAGTTCCATTGCGTGCTCTTTCTTCAAACTTCTTTGGTGCATTTGATGGGTTTATTTCATGACTTGTGGATATGTTGATTAAACTTGCTGTAAGATTAGGAGAGAGGTTTTGAAAAGCAGGCCATGTAAGCACAAAAGATAATATCTAAGATAAACATAAGCTCCTTCTGTATTTGTTATTATATGTAGGAATCTCTTGATGAAGTAACTATTAAAGATACCTTGGAAGGTGATAACATGTATACATGTTCTCATTGTGGGAAAAAAGTGCGGGCTGAAAAAAGGTAAGATTAAGAAAAATTAAGTATTCCTAGTGTTTCTTTTTAGTAAATTACAGCAATTACCATTCCTGTTAGATGAATTCTTTGGATGAAACAGAACTCTGGTTTCACTCATTTTACTTATGTGAAGGCCTATGAGGATGGGATCCTTATGCAAAATGAGAACATAACTAAGAAATCAAATTTTCAAAACAAAGACATCTTAGAAGATGATCTGCTAGACAGCAAAATGTTCATGACCTTTTTTTATGTAAACAAAAACAAATACATAGAAATCAGTAACTTGAAATCTTTTACTTTTCCAGTTTTTAGAAGATAAATTATTTCAGAATTTTGTCAGTATTTGTATTATTCATTATGCAGGATAATTGTGAAGGTTTCATAGTAGCCCTAAATTTCTTAGTCTAAAATTGGTATTTTAAAATGTTTAAATATTTTTAAAAGTCCATTAATGAACAGAGAAATAAAAATGTTGCCTTGTCCTTTTATTGCAACTAATAACATTTAATTCTGAGAGATGAAAAAACTCAAAGTTGTTTTTGTAGTTGTTATAAATGAAAGTAACCTGTTTAGAAATCATTAATGAAAAGTTTATGAGGTGTAATACAAGCTATGTTCTTCATTGAAACTTGTCAGTTACTGGATAGTAATTCCATCTAATGAGGAGATTTGTATTGTTAAATTCCTTCATGGCTCCTTTTACTGTAGCATTTTAGAAAACTGACATGCACGATAAGCAAATTCAATCCCTCTTCCAAGGCACAATGCTAAATGAAATTATTCAGTAAGCTCAATTTGACTTTTCTGCTGCCAGTTACGTTACCCTACTCTAAGGCATTATAATTGCTGAATGTTATATATATGTGATTTTTTTTAACAGATTTCCAGTTTCATGTTTGAAATAAATGTGTTGAAAATCTTTGTGGAAATACAATTCAACCAACTAAATCACAACTGCTTTAAATCATTTAGGGCATGTTTTAAGAAACTACCTCGTATCTTAAGCTTCAACACTATGAGATATACATTTAATATGGTAACTATGATGAAGGAGAAAGTGAACACTCATTTTTCATTCCCTCTGCGTTTGGATATGACACCTTATACTGAAGATTTCCTCATGGGAAAAAATGACAGAAAAGAAGGTATGCCTCCTAGAATTGTAATGTTTGTGAACAATTAAGATTTTTAAAAGGAAATCAAAAGTTGTTTTTATTGACCTATGTTCTGAAAGTCACACTTTTTCTTTAGTACAGAAGGACTGATTAATTATTTTTGCTTTTCTGTGCAGGTCAGTTTGAACTATTAAGTTCATTTTTAAAATATGGAGGACTACAAATAGTTAGAGTTTATTACTGGCCTATTTTGATTTTTTCAGTGTAATACTTGAACTTCAGGAAAGGACTGACTGACTACCATCATAAATATGATGCATTAAGTTGTTAGTTCTGATCTTTTTCGTGTAGTGATGCTTTGCAAAAAAACTTGTTTTAAATGAGCTGAAATCTGTACTCTTTGTTCTGGGTATGGGCTTTCTGGCTGTCATTGTGCCCTGCTAAAAAGAAAAGTTACGACAAGTTTTAAATGTAACTATGGCAAATGTTTCTGTTAGATACAAACGTTGAAACTCATATGCTTAGGAAATAATACTCAATATTGTTTTATTTCAGGTTTTAAGGAAGATGAATATTTGAAAGAAACTGAGAGTTATGAGTATGATCTCATTGGTGTAACAGTTCATACAGGAACAGCAGATGGTGGACATTATTATAGTTTCATCAGAGATATAGTAAATCCCCATGCTTACAAAAACAACAAATGGTGAGTTATGCAAAGCAAAATTTCATTGTTTTGTGTATTTGATTAACTGAAAATTATTGACTTCGTCAACAGTGTAGATTCTGTGTGCTGTGGGTTCTCAAGAGCACAAGATTTTGGAATTTGCTAGGTATACATATATTGATTTATATATGATTGTTTGTGTGCTGTAGTGGAAGCAGTTCTGGAGAGCCTGGGACACTGGCAGCAAGAGAATGCCAGACTAGACTAACAGGAGAGCCAGTTCTTGTTTTTTGACATGAGTATTGATGACTATATTTTATTTATTACAGTGCGTATGAACAATAAGATTTAATAGATGAGCCTTCATCATTAAAGGGGGATTACCTTTGAGCATACAGCAGTATTAATGGTTGCAGACTTTATTCCTTTTAATTTTGTCCATTTTCTGTTGTTTAAAACAATTCAAATTTTTCTTCCCTTTAAATTCACTGCATCCTGTGTGGAAGATGTGCTATTAACACTTAAATTATAAATATCTGTTCTTACTGCGCTTTTTATGTAGGGAAGTGTTTTCACATTTTGTTTTTAAGTTTAGCTGGTGATCTAGCTAGTGATTATTTATTTAAACTTAATGACATCCCACTTCTATTTTGGGTACATTTGGGTACATTGGATATGCTGTGGCTGCAAAGAGGGAGAAAAAGTCGGGAGAAGTAGCCTGGGCAAGGGATGAGAGATAGGCATGGGGAGGAGGATGATCTTCCTAGATGGCTGAACAGAGCAGAGAATTCTCTCTCCCAGTCATACCTGGATCCATATCTCGGATTCTCAGCTGAGGCCCTGCAATAAGAGACAGGATTTCTTCTCTTCCTGTTCTCTTTAATAGTTGGCTGGAACATTTTTGAAAAATTTCCAGACAGTGGCTAATGTCTGCTCCAAGTCCTTAACTGTGTACAATCTTTCTGTTCTAGCTTCTAGTTAGAGTTATACTGATAAATTGTATGGTTCTCTTCTTTTTATCTCTATTTCGCTCAAACTGAAAAAGTAAAGGCAAATTTTGACTGCATGATAACTTCATCTCTACCAGTCATGTTTGGAAAAAGGGGAAAATAATGTGTTTCTGGAGTTAAATAAATACATCTGTTGAAATACTGACTTCCTGCTCTTACTGAAAGAAGGTCACTTTGGGGATCACTTCTTACTTTGCTGTGGCTCAAGCAAAGTAATAGAAATTGAGAAAAATGTTTAATCTGAAGAATCATTTTAAGTGTTTGTTATGCTTTCATTTGCCCTGAGAAACAAATGACAGTTGTTTCAAAAGCTTGCTCTTCTACAGGTATCTTTTCAATGATGCTGAAGTAAAACCATTTGATTCAACACAGCTTGCTTCAGAATGTTTTGGTGGAGAAATGACTGTAAGTTATGACTTCTATTTTTGTCATATTCAACCATTAGAATATCTGTTCTGAGGACTTCCATGAAGTAATCTGTAGCGTTCATCTCTGGTCTGCCGTCTGTTCTGAATCTATGGAAAAAATTTAGAGGTTTAAGTGATACTTAGTTATGCTTGTTTATATCAGTTGTTCTTCCACTGCTGATCTCTTCAAAGGGTGTTCTCTTCCTTTCAGGAATGAAAGACTTTGCAGAATACTTGCAAGCTGGTCATGCAAGCTCTCTCCTTTTTCTTCCCTCTCTGTATGACTGAAGTTAAGCCAGTAAAGAAGGGCCTTAATTCCTCCCATAAATATCTTATTGAATTTGTGAACATGAATCCACATATTCTTATTTTGTTTTGAAAGACAGGTGTCACAAGTATAGCATAGGTATTACTAATAGATCAAAATGAATTAGTGAAATCTCTCTTCAAAGAAGAGAACTATTTCTTTTACTCCTACTGTATCCACTTTTATCATATTATTTGCTTGTTAAAAAAGGTGAGTATGCAGCTAATTCAAGAGCTCTTTTCCAGGGTGGTTTTGTTGCTCAGACGATTAACTGAAGGAATAGTTACCTCAAGCCTATGTGTATTCTGGAAAAGCAAGGCTTTTTATCTTTGTGTATGTCTTGTTTCAGTAATTTCCAAATTCTAATCTGTAAACCTCTTGTGATCAGATCCTTCATAATTCATAACAGAGATGAAAAATCTTTCAGGACTCTGTACAGCCATGCTGTTGTTTGGCAAGAAAGTTTGAGCTCTGATATTATTAAGTGATTTTCAAACTGGTGGATCCACATGTTTAAGTGGTTTTGGTTGTTCCTTTTATTATAAGAAGATAAAATGTCTTAAGTTAGTATTTGCTTTCAGTAGTTCATGGTTTCTTAATACAGTAACAGGTTTGTGGTTTGCATCAGTTCACCACCCTTTGATATCAGTCTGAATATTTTTACACAGTAATGCAGAGAACTGCAAAACAACGCTCAGATTCTCAGTTTGAATTAATAACTTTAAATTTCTATATATCATTATATAAAAAACATTAATAGTGCTGTCTTATTAAAACAGTCCAGAATCCTCTTTCCTTATAAAAACAATATGCTGAAATAAATTTTAAAAATACATATTTTTGGTTTGGCAAAGGGATTAAATACCTTTAGGTAACAAGAAAGATGTCAGTGAGGTAGATGAGAGAGTTGCATGAAAAAGACAAAATATTGCACAGCAGTTCTGAAAAATCAGAATAGGTCACAATGAAAGAAAAAAGACAAATGACTACTTGGAGCAAGAAATAAATTGTCAGCGACCACTCTACAGCTGTCTTGAAATAGTTCACATGCACATTTACCTCGGACTGTCAGTGAACAGTTTATTAGAAAAGCTTTTATTTAATGATGTTATTTTCTTCTTTGCAGACAAAAACATATGATTCTGTTACTGATAAATTTATGGACTTCTCCTTTGAAAAGGTATTTCTCTTCCAAACACATTATATGATCACATTTATACTTCCATAATTTCTCTCAAAACAAAAATTATACAGATGTTTTTTTTCTTAAAGACACACAGTGCTTACATGCTGTTTTATAAACGAATGGAGCCAGAGGAAGAAAATGGCAAAGACTACAAATTTGATGTTTCTTCAGAATTGCTGGAGGTACAAGTTGATTTGTTTTGACACCAATTTTAAAATACTACAGGAAATCCTAAACAAATCAAGAGTCTGAGTAAAAACAGGAAAACAAATATAATTGAAATAAGTAAAATGATGAGTCTTTTATTTAGATGTAGTCCACAGGAGAATGCTGTTTAATAGGAAGTAAATTAAGATTCACACTGTACATAAATTTCAGGTGCTTTCTCATTCTGTCATGTATTTTTAAATTCAAGTACCTGTATTGTTCTGCTTCGTATTTCTAAACAAAAATGGTTTAACACTTGTTGTTGTTTTGTTTTTGTGAGCTTGTATCAGCATTTTCTTAATAGTTGCAGCAGTACAGAAAGTATTCTCATTAACCACCATCCTTTTTATCTTACAGTTCCTCAGCAAATAACTGCTTTCAGGAAGGACATAACAATAGTTAGTTCCAAGAGTAGTTGCAGCTGTTTTCTCACACTTTCCATAGTGGGTTGTGAAATATTGGTAGACTGTGTTTAGGGTAAAGGAGCATCAGTTAGAAAGGGTTCCTTTCCCACACATAGTTATGGAGAAGGTAGCCCAGGTATGAATAAAATGAGTAGGAGAAACAAAGAGGTACATCTCCCTGTTCTCAGTGTTGAGGACTGCTCTAACTTAGGATACCTACTTATAAATGTGAGGACACTATTTATCCATGTATAGCCTGGGGAACTGAAAAAAGACAATGCAGGGGGGCAGGGTACTATAGTGGGTATCTCACTGTGCTAGGTATGTCATCAATGTGGACTTGCAAGTGATTCTTCTACCTTTTTATCATGTGAAAGGCAAGTCAGATTCTCTGCTCCCTCTGGCTGGAAGCACTGCTTTATCATTTGCTCCTTGTTTAGTTCTTAACTTTAAAAGATTCTTCATTGCTAGCCAATAAATCAATGTGTGTTTCTCAGTCTTCAAAACAATAACAGATTTTAACAAGTTTGAACCTTAAGACTATTCTAATGTGAAAAATGCTACAAACAGATTTGGTCAAAAACATCATTTCAGAGAGAGAAACAGGCATACTGTAAAATTCTCTACTGTAAAATGCTGTTTAATGATGAAGAGTCAAATGTTTAAGAATTCTTGCTAAGCTGCTGGAATGTCTAATTTATTTCAATCAATGAAACTACTTATTTAAGGAGATCTTATTGTTAATTTTTTCGTGAATGTAGATATCAAGATATTGTTTTGATATCTCTTCATTAAGATGTTGGATCAGTTCTGAAAAATTCAGCCTAAAAATGTAATTTAGTTGGGAAAATGAGATCACAGCAAGAGAGGAAGACCCTGAGCTCTGTTCTACAGTCAGACTGCAGGCAAAACTACTATTTATTATAGTACAAACAAAACAACTTTGAGCAAATCCTTTAAAATAGAATAAATGTTTCTAGAAATAATTTTTCATAATAAAAACATACTGATTTCTTAGCCACAGGAAACATTTAAATATTCTTAGGATCATTCTTAATGTAGTGAAATAAACTGCTTTCTTGTATCTGATGTTAGCATTTTTTCTTCAGTGGATATGGCATGATAACATGCAGTTTCTTCAAGACAAGAACATTTTTGAACATACATATTTTGGGTAAGTTTTCTTTAAAAATGCAATATTAATGCTTCTTTTCTTCTTGCAGATTTTCATTATTTTTTTAAATTAACAAATAAAATTACTGACTCTAGGTTTATGTGGCATTTGTGTAGTAGCATCCCAAGCACACTACCAGATCCAAAAGCAGTTTCCCTGATGACAGCAAAGGTAAATACTTCAAAAGTTTATTTTGCTTATTTTAAATGAACACTGTTTATGTTTTAATTTGGGTGTTCTGTGTTTAATGGTGCTTTTTTCTCCCCACAGTTAAGCACTTCTTTTGTACTAGAGACATTTATTCATTCAAAGGAAAAGGTATTCTGTTTACTTGTAAATTCTCACTAAGTAGATGCATGAACATAGTGAAAAGTCTGTGCTTTTTCAGTGTAAAAGTGTGATATTGAGATGTACTGAGTACAGTACACAAAAAAATGTTTAAAGATTCTCATTCAACACGTTTTATTATAAACAAAGTGTGTAATATAATAAACACTGCACAAGGGAAGAATATGGGATCTGGATTTAGGTTACTTTGCCTCAGCAAAGCATTGGGAACAACAGACTTGTGTTCTTTTCATTTGTGAATTCATAGGTGTTTCATATTTTAGCAAGTACTTGTTAAAGTCTGATGCAGAGGACATTGTTTACCATTGAACAGCGGTTGTACTCATGAGTATTTGGTCAGAAACACTAGTGTGAACAACAAGGAAGTTCTATTCTGTCTGAACTACTTTTATTCTCAGTAGGCTTTTAATTTTCTCTTCTGTATTTTATGAAATATTACTAATTCTAGAGTGCCTGAGATTAGTAAGAATACAATTGCAATATGATGGCAAAATGGAAATACATGGATAGTGACTAAGCATTGTGTGACTTGCATTAGTTTCAATTTATATAGTGTTTTGTAGCTGCATGCATATAAGCTATATGCTTAAGATTCAGTGTTCTAACTGAACATTTAGAGATTTTTAAAGATTAAACTAATTTATTATTTTAAGTTAAAGATTTTTTTCTGTATTCCTTTTTACAGCCTACAATGCTTCAGTGGATTGAACTTTTAACAAAGCAGTTCAATAACAGTCAGGCAGCTTGTGAAGTAAGTGACTTAGGAACTCAGCAAAGTACAAGCCAGCTTCCTTTATATTGTTTAACTTTTTAACTTTTCCAGGTTTGTATCCCTGGAGTGTTTTGAACTATGAACTACTATATTTGGCATATTTGTGCACTATGAGATGAAATCCACCTCTCTGAATAATGCAGATTCTGGGGAATTAACTTTTATTTTCAGAAACCCGTGATGAGAGCACAGGTCAAAATCCTTTTGTCACTGGGAATGAAAACCATGTGGTATTGCAGCTTTTGTATTTGATTATTGTATAATGTATATTGTGTAGTGTAGAGGCATTAAAATTAATTTGGACAGAATTGGAAAGACAGAGTAAGTCTTAAGGAATTGAATGGAAGGAACTGGAGTTGAATCCAAGGGAAAAAAGACCAGTGTGATAAAAGGCTGTGGCATCATGTAGAGGCTTAGAAATGGAGTTAAAAGAAGTAGGTATTTGTCAGACATAGCTGGAAATTCATGCAGTGCCTTGCTTATGAAGCTGAGACTCTTCAACTTAATGTGTAAAAATAAAAAAAAAAAAAAAACGAAAACTCTCGAGGAAAAGAAAATTCAGGAAGCTGACTGAAGAGAGTCTGGAAAGAAGTGCAGAGGAAAAATGAGAAACCACAGACAAAGAATTCACTGTGGTGGTGGTGGTAAAAACAGTTTTGAGATACTGGAGGAAAGTTTGTGGTAGATTTATTGTGATGGTTTGAATGTACAAAGACCCTAGTTGTGTACTGTATCCTGCAGTAGACTTTGTTCAGTACAAACAAATGAAAATCATAGTATGATGTAGACTTGTGATGATTAAAATGAGTGAAGACATTTCACTCGAGTATTCTTTACTATATTAACGTGAAATATCAACAACTGGGATTCTTTATTTTGAAGTTATTTTCTTGTGAATGAATTTCTGGAAATCAAAATACTATTTGCAAAGTCTAACTTTGAATGTATCATATTCTGTTGTTACCATACATTTTTTGCCTCTAGAGATAGTGAGGCTTTTCCACATTTTCAAGTGTAAAAGGGATCTAATCCAGGAACTATGTTCTTGTTTAAGCCTGTCCCTACTCAGCAAGATTCTTCAACTGTGTTTTCATTGTAAGCATTATTTTTCATTCTGTTGATATCACTTTTCAGGATAAGGATTTCCTTCCAGATAATTGAATAATGGCATGACGAACACTGGGATATGAAGATACTGGTTTTAAATTTGTTTATTTCTCTTGATCCTTATTCCTTGTTTCTTGTGCACAGAAGACATTTACTTTTCCCTTGTATTAATACTTCCTTATTCCTTAATAATAGTAACACCAGTTTCTCTTCAAACTTAGTATTATGCAAAAAGAAGATTGGACTAGAACCAGTCTGAAACAAAACTAACAAAGTATGTGTTTTCTGCAGTGGTTTTTGGATCGTATGGCAGATGATGATTGGTGGCCAATGCAGATTCTAATAAAGTGTCCGAATCAGATTGTGAGACAGGTGAGACAGAAAAAATGTTCCTGTATTAAACAGGTGACTGCTTGACCAGTAAGCAGACATGGACAAATTTTATGACACATACAGTGATTCTGAAATGTTATACTGATACCTGTAATTGTTGTCGTCTTTTTCATTCCTGTTTGGGGTTTAGAGAATATACTTAGCTATGGGAGTATTATCATTTGAAGCAGAATATATTTTAATATAGTGTCATATTAGTATCACAGAATGTCACAGCAGATACTTACTAAGATTTCTACAGCTCCCACATGATCTCTGCAGAATTGAACATCTTACATTAAAAATGCTTTTTTCTGAATTGATTCAAAACCAAAGTTTAAAGATACACATTCAGAAAACTATGTACATTCAGTATTTCTTATTGAAAGCTTCAGTTCTAAGCTTCTCTTCAGTCTTTTGTTTTTGTGGGGGGGTTTAATTCTATAACATAATGTCACAAATTTTTGTTATTAACCCTTTCTGGAAATGTTTAAAATTGAAAAACACAACAACAAAAAACCTGTGTTAGTAGCATTAGGATACGCACAGTTAAAATTAATATTACTTGTTTAAATTACATGTGTATTTACATTGCTAGTTGTTTAGGTAAAAACTTCAGCAATTTCTTTCTCACCTGAACTGTTTTAACTTCGAATTACTAATGTTTCCATATAGAACTATACGGAGTTTCTGTATGCAACCCTTCATTAAGGCATTGTATTTCATGGGTAATCACTATGCAGAATCTTAGGTGAAGCTCTAATCCTTGCTGAATTTTTATAAATGAAAAAATGACTAGAAGGAATTTCCTTAAAATGTTCACCAAAATTCTCATTATAGCTGGAGGCAATATGAAAAAAAATTGCTAAAAATATCTATAAATGTTTCAGAAAATAAAGATAGAAGAGAAAATGTTCACAAGCACAGGTCCTAAGTCCTGTTTAAGTAGCACACCAATATTAAAAACTGTTTTTAGAGTTACTTCATGAGATCTGTTTATGGAAATCATGTTTGACTATTCTTGTAAAATATCAGGTATTAATAAATTAGTGTATGGAATGTGGATGCCTTAATCTCAGCTATAACCTTTGAATGAAATAGAGCTTAAAGGAGTATTAGGAGACTGAATATTCTTTGTTGCAAGTATGTATTGACATGTATGGAAAAGAATGAACATGCGGAGTTCACATATTTATCATTTGCAGATGTTCCAGCGCTTGTGCATTCATGTGATACAGAGACTGAGACCAGTGCATGCACATCTTTATCTTCAGCCGGGGATTGAAGACTGGTAAAATATTAACACCTGAAAACTTGTATTTATTTTTTACATTACAGCAACCACTTTTTGTTTAATGAATTATTCTAAATGGCCTTGTAAGCATAAAATTGTACTGTTTCAACTGTTTATTACTCTACCGTCAATGCTCTGATTCACTTATAGTACTGTCATTGTGGTAGAAGCCAATGTGTAGATGTAATTTTTGAAGTATTTGTTCTGTTCTATTTTTTCAGTGCAGTCTTTCCTTCACTGTCAATAATGAGCTGCAACTGCACATCTTACCGCTTACACATGAGAATCTGATTGTACGTTGTATCCAGATACAAATAGATGACAATTTTAATTTGTAAACCAGAACGGGAAATTGAAGTCCAGTTCTGTGTTGTCATCACAAAGAAAAAAAAAACAAAAAAAAAAAACAAAAACAAACAAACAAAAAAAAAAAAACAAAAAAAAAAAACCCCCAGGTTTTATTTTGTTCTGCTAATTAGTGACAAAATAACTCTTTTGTATCCAATTATGAAACATTTATTCTTTTTGATGCATAAAG
>JANHGO010001339.1:0-34780 GCA_024606505.1 Aquila spilogaster | reverse complement strand
GTGCTAATTGCACAGTCATAAAAAAAAATTGACAGCCACAATGATGATGCTTGAAGACCATGTGGCAAATTAATCCTAGGGGGCTTCTGTGGGGCGGGGGGTGTTTCCCCGGGGAGGGCAGGTTGGGCGAGCAGCATTGCCAGCTGGGGGGCAGGCGCGGGGAGAGCCGGGAAGCGGCAGGGCCGGGGAGCTCTGGAGGCCTCGGTAGGCTCCGGGCCCTGGGGTAGGGCCTGTCCCGGGCTGGGGTGGGTGCCCTGCATGAGCAGGCTTTCCCCGGCCGTGTCCCGGAGGTGTCTGTCTGTTAGCGGGCCTGTGGTCTTGCTGCTTTCTCCTGGTTTGTTAAGCTTGGCTTCAGTGACTGGAGTCGTGGTCTGCTGTAAAAGAAGGTATTTGGCTGCTTCTTCTGAGGGCCGGTCTAGTTATGACGACAGTGAGCTGTGCTGCCTGCTTGATTTCTGTCATCTAGCGTGTGTCTGTAAGCTTATGAGCTGTTTGGTGTTTTTTAGTAGTGCTCTTAGCTTGTGAAGTTCATGCTGATGATTTGTCCCAGTTGGTGTGGCTACGTAGGAGCATCTAGAGAAGTATGAGGAATTTGATAAAGCTCTTCAATTCAGCTATGGCTAATTGTTTATTGACTGTGAAACCTTTCGGAAGGCTTGGGTTCTCCCCTCCCCATGTAGTTTTTTGAAGACAAGGTGAAGTTTCCCAAATACTTCTGCTTTGGAAACCTTGGTATGTGTAACAAAACATCTTGGGGTGTTTTTCGTAGGTCCAGTATTTTCATTTGTCTACTTGTTTCTATACTTGAGATGATGAGGAGAGATTGTAGGCTGTTTTTTGCTGCTTTCATTTGCAGGAGGCACGTGCTTACTTAGAGTAGTAGCTGCATGACAAACAGCAGTATGAGATCATCCTCAAGGCAGGCATTCTTCCTCTTGAGGTTTTAGTGTCTGAAATGGCCCCTCTGGCTGTTTGGGGAAGGTGAAGTTTGTCATCATATGCTGTGAAAGGGCAGGGCTTTTTGGTTACATTTAAACTAGTTTAACAGGTACAAGTACTTTTCGAATTGAACCAAGTGGTGCTGGTGAGTGGGGTATATCTGTCTGAAGTGCGAGGTCCTGCTGAAATCCTCTTTTGTTCAAATATTAGAAGACCAATGTGCAAAAGCTGACTCAGGAGTTCCTCTTCTTTCCGACAAAGCTAATGCAACTTTATGATGTTTCCCTAGGTTAAAGGCAATAGAAGTTGAAAACACCCTCTTGAAAACACCCTCCTCGCTTTGCTTGAAGCCTCCCCATCGTCTTCAACATGGCTGGTGGCATTACTGATACAGGGGAGCTTTACTCTCCCTATGTAAGTACCGCTGTTTGTGGTTTTGCTCGCAAGTCTTTTCAAAATCCTCTTCCCTCAACGTTGTGTTTTCATTTCCTACTTCCCCATGGGCATAACCTCAGTGTTTCAAGAGATGATGGAGGTCAAAGGTACTTAAAAATGCTTAGTACTTGTAGTTGTTGGGGTTTTTTTACATCGCAGATCACTTTATATAATGTAAAGGGACAATATCTGCTTAAGGTGTGGTTCTAAAAGTGGTAAAAAGAGCTTTATGTCCCATACCAGCTCTTGCATCCTGCTACCCACTTTCCTTGTATTTTGTTAATGTTTTCATCAACTTAAATTGTCACATGAAGATAGCATAAACAGGGGGGATAGTAACATTGAAATTATCCCACTTTGCTTCTCTTTTTTTACTTTATATAATGTTTTGCCCTGAATTGCTTAAAGTTTACTTATTTGTAGCTGTTGTAGTAATTTGTTTTAAACCACTTCACTTAAAAGCAGTAATCAAGATGTTTCTTCCTTGTAATGTGGTGTCCTGTGAAACTGCAGAGCCAATTAGTGCTTTCCTGTGTTACTGGAAATACTGGTTTTCATAGCCACAAGTGTTTACATAGTGTCAATCCTTAAAAACAGCGCTTTGCAAACTTTTTTTTTTCCTGAAGTGAACTCACTAAATGTAGAACCAGTCCTGCAATCTGTGTGTTGGCTTTCAAATGCTTTAAAACTTTCATCCCTGTGTTAATGACTGAATTTAGAAGAACTGGATATTAGGCTGCAGAAGTAGGTCACAACTGAGAAAACGGAGAACAAGACAGTAACTGGGACGTTTGGACCCTAAAGGATTAGTGTCACCTGCTCTTACATCGTTATGTTAGTGTTGCATGAATTTCCTAGAGTCTAATCTCAAAGGCTATGACTCCCTCCTCTTTCCCTGAAGATGTCTAGCCAGACTGAACACATGGGCAGCAGTCTTATCTCTGTCTACTTGACCAAAGTCAAGGAAAATCACCTGAGGTGTTTTTTTCAAGAGTCCTTCACTGATGAGTAAGTCATGGCCCTGGGCACTTGAGTTGTGCTCAGGGAATGACAGCTCTGCCAGCTGAATGAAAAGAACTTTCCTGCATGCTGCAATGGCTGATTTTTTTTGTTGTTGTTCTGGGAGATTTGTCAGAAGATGAATTTGCTGTGCTTATGGCAGTGAATGAAGGGCAGGACTGTTTACAGGGTCTCTGGGGAATAGTTCTCCCGATATTAAATGCTCCACACCCAGAAAAGTGTACTCATACACAGTTCTTTACTGGCTGTCCTCTGGAGAGACTCTGACCTATATAAAAAAAACCAAAACACCTTGGAGCAGTTTTTGATCTTGAGTTCAGCTAAATTTATAGTCTGGGGGGGGTCCTGTCCAGGTGCACAGTTACCTTTTGCCCCTGGGCAGAAAAAAGCTCATTGCCAGAGAGGATAAAATGCTTTCCCTTCCAGAAGTAAAATCCCTTCAGAATGTGCTCAGCTGCTTATTGGTAAAATGGCAAGCAGGCTTTGAATTGGAATTCTGTTTGGGTATTTCCTGCTTGACCTACGAATAAAGAAGAACAAGAGATTCTGAAAGGTAACATGTACATAGTCATAACTACTTAGGTTCACGTCAGAAAACAAGGAGAGACCCCAACCCACAGTGTAGACCCTTCTGGTAGAAGGCAGTGGATTTGAAAACAAACAAACAAAAAGTTCACATGCTTTCTAACTTTAGAAGAAAAAAAAAATTAAAAATAATTAGAAAAATGGAGAGGAATATCAGTTTCTCCAGAAATGTGCTGACACTCACTTTGTTCTTTGTGGTTATCAGTCCCTGCCTACATTTATTTCTAGCATGGGCTTGCTCCCACCCTGCTTGCTTAAAGATGGCTCTCTCCATTTAAATCAGTGCGTATGTGAGGTGTCTTGGATGATCTCTGGCACAGCTGCAAACTCTCATGTTGGATTATGTGGATGATTGCAGGTTGGTCTGGTTTACATGTTCAACCTCATCGTTGGAACAGGAGCCCTAACCATGCCGAAGGCCTTTGCGACAGCAGGGTGGCTCGTCAGCCTTGTTCTCCTAATGTTCCTGGGATTTATGAGGTAGGACATGAGTATGTGTCTTTAGGGGACTGGGGGGTTCAGTTGGGTAGTGCTGTAAGGACAGTGCTGAGACTTTCGCTGCTGTTCTGAGTGATCCTGTCCCTCTGCTGCTTGAGCATGCTCTCTGCAGTTGTGTTACCTGTGGACCTTATTTGGAGGGATGCATTCTCTGACTGCCTGCAATATGGTGCTACATCCCATTTCCTGACTGATGGGAAAGACTTTTTCTCCAGTCCAGAGTCTTCTGGGACCTTTCTCCCAGCCTCCTTTTTGCCACTGTGCTCGCTGTGGGTACATCCCTTGCTTGCCCCTGTCACAGATCAGTTCCCCAAACACTAACCAGGTCACAGGTGACATGGGGTCATTTCTCTGCTTTGTGACTTGCAGATGTGATGCAGACCTGTTGTGTTAGCTTTCTCTTGGCTTTTGGCAATGCTCTGGGCAGCTGCAAGAGTGTCAGGAAAACAAATTACTGTATAGTGGGCCCTTTTTATTCTCCCCCACACCTTTGCTGTTCAAGACCTTGGAGCTGGTCTCATGATTTTTCACGCTGGCTCACCATGAGCTTCTGGCCAGATGTCTCCCTGCTGGAGCAGCAGGTGGAGCTGAAGGCTGTTGATACAGCACTGATGTCGAAGTAGTTATTAATAGAATTGCCATCTTCTGACGGGCTGTGAATCCCTGCTTGTTTCTTGCTCGGTTTTAAAATAAAATAAAACAAAATCCCCTCCTGCCACTTGTAAGAATGGAATTTAGAAGTTCCTTTCTTGTCAGTAACCAGCGCTGTCAGGCTGAACGTGCCCTTGATTTGGAGGCAGTGCTTTTCGGATCTGTTAGGTGCTGCTGTATAGAGGTACTATATGGTCAGTACTGACTGTAGTAATGCTTTTAAGTTCTCCACCTCAAAGCTGTATGCTGCAAAGGCTTGATAAAATGTAAACTGTGGGAGTACCAGTCACTGGGAGCTTTGGAAGCAGTTCCTTTTAGATACATTAGTTTAAAAGCATAAATTCAGTGTATGAAACTCAGCACCAGCAGACAATCCTTCAAGGTCAGCAGAAGAGCACAAAACACCAAACCTGCGTACCAAAACTGCACTGGATTAAACTAGGAAGACGCAGATTCTTTAAGGGACCATAGTACCTTTGCCACAGGCCCTAACAGATAAGCTTCAGAATAGTACTGTGTTCATCCTAGGCCCTAAAAAGAGGAAGGAAGCTTGCTTTCTAACAAAGGGGGAAGGCCTCTTGCCTTCTTCAACCCACAGAAACGCTAGAAAGGTGCCTTCCAGATATCTAAAGTGTCTTCTTATATCTGAAGGCACATTATATTTTACTGCATTTTGTGGTCTGCTTGAACACCTTAATCTCAAGAACAGAAGGGAGCAGCAAACTGAGATGAAACACTGTGCCAAAAAACGCATTGTGTGTGTGTAGCTGGTTAAAGGGTTCTTCTCATTTGTTTGTTTGCTCCTACAAACAAACAGATGGGAATAATTCTCCATCTCACTTCAATGACAGTTCTTGACTATTATTGATATCAATTGAATTTCTCACTCTAGCTATATGACTACGACCTTTGTGGTGGAAGCCATGGCTGCTGCAAATGCCCAGCTACGATGGAAGAGAATGGAAAAACGCAAGGTTTGTGTGGGGCTTAATCTTCCATTTTCTCTTGTCCTTTTATCCGGTAGGACTTGCCTGAGATTCCTCTCCATCTTTGCCTTGCCTTAGTAACTCTAAGGGAATAAATTTCTACTGTACTTAACTTTGCCATATAAAATATGTCTGTTAGTTCCCCATGGAGTTGCTCATTAAAGACAGGATTTTCTGCTCCTGGTTTGAAAAATCTCTTGTGCTGTTCACATTTCTTACTGGTTGTGCTCTCCTTGCCTGGAAGCGCTGCTCAGTGAATGTGGAGAGGTGGCAGCCAATATGTTGGTGCCATTTGGAGTGTGCTGAGGTCTTTAAATCCTTGCTGATCTCAGGTCATTTAACTGGGACAGGCTGGAATGTCCTTGCTGTCACTTGGTCTGTATCCCAGGGAGTGGACAGTCCTGAAGTATGTCCCTGCTGTAAAACTTACTTGTGGCTTTTTGGATCCTGGCTTTAGTGGCTTTTCTGGATCAGCGCGAGGTGTAATTGTTTGTACTGATTTAGATCCCTGCCTAGATGTTATGGGTTGGAGTTGGGAGCTAGACCTGGCTGCTCTGACGAGCTAAGACTATATATGTTTGGATTTTTTTTTTCCTACCAGTTCTGCAACTCTGCAGAGCTGCCGGAAGTTTCTAACTTCCTTGTGCCACATATCACTACATGAATTGGATACTGTTGCTGCGTGCATGACCTAGGCTAGGACAGCAGAGCCTATCGCTCAATTCAGCCTGCTCTGCTAGTGCCCTCTTCTGCTCTCCACAGCATCCTGAGCCAAGGGCTCCCTGGTATTGCCTTTGCTTGCATGTCCTGCCCACCTGTGTTTGGGACCTTTCTTTGAGTTTCTGGAAGTGAGACCATGACACTGGTGGTGCCACAGCCTGTACTGTGGGTAGCAGACATCCAGCAGCGGTCTGGTCTTTTCTTCCAGGAGGATGATGAGGATGAGGATTCTTCCTCTGGAGTATCTGACAGTGATGTTCTCCTCCAAGATGGCTATGAGCGAGCAGAGACACGACCTATCCTGTCAGTTCGTAAGTACCTGGTTCATGCTTTCACTGGATCCGAGACCTCTTCTCTGCAGAGGGTGTCCCAGTGGGCTCCAGCAAGTGGAGCAGAACTCCTATGTCCATCTCACCCTTAACTCCACATGCTTGCATCCCAAAGTCCTTAGCACTTGCAAGATAAGATTCATTGAGAATTCAGTTCACCATCTGCAGTCTGATAAAGATCTTTTCCTTCTAGGTCACTAAGATCAGAACATCTTATTTTCAAAACACTTTTAAACTAGCTTCAGCAGAGTAATTGGACCAGTGACTCTGCAGCTGTGGGGTTGTACATACTGTCCTTCAAACTGTTGCTAGAGATTCCTGAGTGTCTTCAGGTAGTGTCTTCTGGCCTCTTGGTTTATTGAAGGGACTGGTTGAAACACTTCTTGTGTTCAACTTGCAGAGAGACGTGGCTCACCCAATATCTTTGAAATCACTGAGAGGGTGGAAATGGGCCAGATGGCTTCCATGTTCTTCAATAAAGGTAAGTGATTCACACTTTCAAAAGTCCCTTCAGGTCCTCCTGCACGTTGTGTGTATGGCTTTTCCTTAAGTTTGCGTGCTTCTTGGTGTGCGTTTGCATCCTGAGTTTGTGATGATTCCACCCAAAAGTGTTGTTCCTTCTCTCTGTGGACTGTATTCATTCCCATGTGTGGTGTTTCTACAAAGTAGAGTATTTATGGGTCAGATGGGCCAGAACCTGCATGAAGGTGAGGGTTCTGTGTTGGTAGTGGAACTAGCCAAAATACTGCAGGTTACGGGCCCAGTTTCTTGAGACAGGTAAGTGTAAGTCAGTGCCTTTTCTGACTGCCCTTAACCTAACTGTGAACTGCATCTATCCTCTGTGATTTCCACTGTCTAAAGCAATAGAGCTCAGATGTAGTGTTCGCTAGTTCCATCTTGGTTGTAGCACTTGAGAATAAGATGTTTGGGCTTCCCTGAACCCCATAAATATCGGTCTGAAGGAGAGAGACTTCTGGGGAGAGCTTCTGAGAATTGCGTGTGTCTGGGGAGTCACCAAGAGAGCTGCTGGGACATGAAGTACTGAAAGAGTCTCTGGTGTGCATATGATAGGCAGCTGTCTTGTCTTTTTGCTTTTAAATCTCTTGTATGCCAGGGAACAAACTTGTAACTGTACTGCAATAAAGCTGTATCCGTTGCTGCATGTGACAGAAATGCAAACTACAATGTTAGGTATTCTGAAACTTGTAAAACGGTATATTTGAAATGCTGTGCAGAGCCAGAAAATCATCAGACACCATGGTTGTGCAGTTTTGAGCCTGTCAGGCCCCATTTCTTGAGGAAAGTGACATTTTCTCTTGTTCACTGGCCACCTTACAAAGACACGATGGGCTGGTTTTTTCCACTACATTACATCAGCTTTATGCCAGTGTAAGACTGTTGCCTCTGAAGGACAGCTGGGCTTAAGCAGTGAAGATTCTTTGAACTATATTATTTCTGATTTTAAAGTCCAGTTGAAAAAGCTTGCCTCTTGTGGGCCTTTGTAGATTTACATCACTTAGGACTATCAAAATAGTCCACCTTGGATCAGGCTGCCACTTTCCTGGTCAGAGGAGAGGTGACTTGAGTGTGGGTTGGAGACTCAGAAATGTCTTGTTCCTAGTCTTGCCTGTAGCACTGGGTTGCTCTAACATTAGGCAAGTTTTCTTGCTTGTATGATTTGCCATCTGTAAAACACCGTGAACACTTCCCTGTCGCTCGATCATCCTCTGGGGAGTAATGTTTGGAAATTGCTTTGAGAGCAAGCACCATATAACAGGGCTTAGTGGTATTGCTGCGGGTTCAGCTGCAGGAGGGCTGGGGGATCGCAGGAGGCGGAGTGCCCCCATAAGGAAGCTCCAGAAGGCCCCTGCTTTGCATGTGCCTCACCGGGGGAGATGGTAACGACGCCCCAAAGCCAGCCAGGCGTTGGAAAGTTGCCTTCCAAGACCTCTCTGCCTTGATGCTGGCTGCTGCTCAGCCAGTAGAGGGTGCTGGAAATACACGTCCTCTCTCCCCTCAGACACTGAGGTACACTTCGAGCAAAGTGATATAAACTGCTTAGTACTCTAAATCTTAATCCCTCTTCTTAATGTTGCTTTAGCCAGAGATATCTGATTTCTGTGTTAGGAATCATCCCCAGGACCTGCTCAGCCCAATGCGAAGGGATGAATCCCTTTGCACGAAGGCAGCTGGAATAGCTCGACTGTAGCTTGAAACAACTTGTGCCTTCCACATGAGATGAGGTATACCCAGCAAAGGGTCTAGGGCAGCTGTAACTCATTTGCTGCTTTCCATTCCTCTGTGCTCAGCAATGAGGCTCCATCCCTATACTGTTCCTGAGTCCTAGTTCAGAGACACCCTCCGGTCCGCTGAGCGGTTGCAGAGGGCAGACAAGTTAAGTATCTCCCTCTGTAGATACTTGCTGAAGTGCTTCCTTCTGATGGTTGCACAGAAAGGCCTTCAATAAGGGCAGTTGCTCAGTGACCAGTTGCTGCTGCCTAGTGCTGAGAAACTGGGCCACACTTGGGAAGTTCCAGCTCCAAGCACCAACCTCTGCAGTTTCACAGCTAGCAAATGTCTGGGTGGGTTTTTGCTCATGGTATACAAAGCATGGATCCAAATGCAAGGTGTCTGAGGGCTTTACAGCCTTCAGAGGGAAGGCTGGTGAAAGCTTTGCAATAGACCTCAAAGCCTCTGATTTCTAGCGAGTTCTCTGCTCCTTTCTCTTGACTGATTTTTATTTTCAACAATCTGACAGGAGTTGAATCTGCAGTCCTGGGAGGTAAGCTGGGGATAAATCTCAATTTCAGACTGTCTGCTTTCTTAAAGGGAGCTGACTTAGGTTTAGGCTGTGAAGGGCCTGTGTGCTCTTTCAAAAGAGCTGGCTCTGAAGAACCTGGGATTTTTTAATTTTTTTTTTTTTTTTTTTTTTTAATTTGCAAAGTTGGGTGCTTTCTTCTGGGACCAAGCAGTCATTTATTGCAATAATGGATTCTAGGCACATCTATCATGCTGTTTCCCCACAGGAAGTAATTGATTTTTTTTTTTTCCTTGCTTTGTGTCCAGTAATGAGAATATTGATCAGGGAGGGTCAGCAGCAGTTTATAAAAGAACTGATGCTAAAGTCTTCCTGTCTTCGAGAGGATGAGTTTGGGAGAGGAGTGTCACCTGGACTTCCCACAGACAGAGAAGTCAGCACTGGAACGGGGATACAGTGTGTGCTTGTGGGTGGGTACTTGGTGGTGCTGCCGTGGCTTAGCTGGTCATGTTAGCCTTATTTTTTGGGGGGTGGGGGATCAGTAGCAACTCCCAAAACAGAATCTATATCTGAGTCTGTGTAGTCCTGTGCTTAGTGTGTCTTGCAGCTTCTGTCCTATGTGAGATATTTGTTACAACCTTCAACCCTTTTTAATGCGAAATTGGAGAAAACTGGTAGGTAGTTTGTTGCCATCTTCAGAACAATGCAGAGACTCCTCAACTGTGAAGCCATCTTAAATCTTTCACAGAGGAAGAAGACAAGGGGAGAACTATATGAAGTGATCTGACAATTTCTGTAAGATCTCCATTTGTCTGTTTAGACAAACCAGGAACAGCTTTAGAGTACTGGCTTAGCGTCCCGCTTTACAGAAGCAGGGAAGTTTTCGTGCTGCTTTCCCAGTGCAGCTGTTTTTTTAGGAATGTTTTATGTTAAGGAGGCTCAGCGTATTGAATAATTTATTTAAACGAAGGAGGATGCTTGTTAATGTTTCCTGACATTCGGAGATCAAGGGGCAGTATGATGGCAAAATATGGTAAAACTTTGGGGCATGCAAGCACTGTAGAAATATTAGTCCGCATTCCTGCAGTAATGCTGTCCTTGTTTGATAGTTGTCACATGCGAGGCTTGGAGAGGTGACTTGATTTGCCCAAGCTGCATTAGGATTAAGCATTAGGTGGCATCACAACTTGAAAGTATGGGCAGGTTCCTTGAGCTGTTTTCCTTCAGTGTCAGTTTCCTAAATGAAACAAATCTGAGGCTTTTTTTGTAGCTCATCGGTGTCTGAACTAAAATAAGTTCCAGTTTGTTTTTCCTTGGTAAGATTTATACTAACTTGCTTGGAAGAAAAGAATCCTGGTGTCTTATCAAGCATTTCTTTATCCCTGCAGATTTTAGCCCTCCACAGCAGTGTCTTGTTGTGCCCCAGTAAGGCTGTTCTGTGCACCCAATTAACTTGTCTAAGACTTTTTTTAGTCTTGTAGGTGAAAGCAAGGCAAGCTTTAAAAATAAAAAAGGAAAAAAAAACTACCCAAGAAAACAGTATGGGGCAGGAACAGTGTACACTGTGGCAGTAGGGGTATTAAGAGGGCTGCAGAAACAGACTTTTAAAGCTTTGCAGGTTTGAACCTTGGCTCAGGTTGCTGATGGTGAGGAAATCTCCCAAAGCAGCTCCATTTCAGCCCTGTGGAACCTGAGCTCTGCAGCGCCAAATCCCTAACGTGAAAGGCCTGCAGGTTTGCAAGCAAAGGGTTTGGAATTGGCAGAGGACTAAAAGCATCTTCTCTCTTCATTTCACTGTTTGTCAAGCTGTGCTCCCACCAAGTCTGTGAGCATCAGCTAGATGTTTGCCTGTGGCTGCTACAAGTTGACAGCTTCATCTGGCAGATGACTTATGTGAGACCTGTTGGTCTTGACCAGCAACTGGAGGATGGGCTTGAACTAGAGGGCCTCGTGTCAGGTATTGAAGGAGGCAGAGTTGAGCTCTGAGGCGTCCGCTGTCCTTTCAGTTGCTGTGCTGTGGCTAAGTTCCCTAAGCTGATGGTGTGACCCTTGGGTGGAGTTTCCTGCAGAAAGAATTGAACTATGGAGGCAAATGGTGATTTATTTCTAAGACCTTAAAAAAGCTTTGTGTATTTGAAGTGCATAGTTCAAAAGTCCCTGTGTACTCTGCTGTCTCTGTACAATATTTTCTTTTCCTGCAGTGGGTGTCAACCTCTTCTATTTCTGCATAATTATCTACCTCTACGGAGACCTGGCAATCTATGCAGCAGCTGTACCGGTCTCTCTCATGCAAGTGACCTGGTAAGTGTCTTTACTGCTATGGGGTTGTGTGCTTGCAGAGAAGAGAGCAGGCTTTTGGATTTGATGGGGTGATAAGTCTGGGATCAGCTCTACTTTCTGAAGAATGGAGTGGAGAAATGATTCAAGGACAGCTCATTGTTTGTGGGTGGGAAGATGAAGTTGTTTTATATTCCCCATCCGAGTGCCTGCTGCCTGCCTGAAAAGTAGCTGACCTGATTTCAGATGACTCCTCAAGTGTGAAGTACTTCCAGCTTCAGCACCTTGCAGAGTGGGACTTGTTGCTCAGTAGTTTGATTGCTATGCCCTGTGCAATGTTTTAGCTTCTCTGTCTCTGGTAAGAGCTGAGATGTGTGATGCTTACCAAGTCTGTGACCAGTGAGTGGTGACATACACGGACTTAGCTCTGGACTGAAACCGGTTCCTTGCTCAAAGAAGCAGATAATGAAAGAGATTTGTTTGATTGAAACTGTGCTGGGCTGGATTTGGACTCTTGACTTGGAAATGGAAAACCTCAGTGATGTATATATGACCCAAACTTGCTAGCTTGATGACCAAATGACCAACTTGTAAATAACTGCAGACAATTCAAGAATTTGCCTTTAAAGATATGGTACTCAGTGACTTGCTGTGTTACACAGCCCAGAAAATATAAGGGGGGGCAGTGTTCAGGGAGGGAGGGGAGGAATGAACACTTCAGGTCTCTGACCATTTCTCTTTCTTGAATGCAGGAGAGGGGATGACATCTGCTAGGAGTTAATTACTGGCTTTTGTTTCTCCCTCCTTTCCCAGCAGTGCCACTGGCAACCATTCTTGCAGTGTTGGAGATGGCACAAAGTATAACGATACGGACAAGTGCTGGGGGCCAATTCGACGAATTGATGCTTACAGACTGTATCTGGTGAGTTTCTGAAACTGGGATGACCATTATTTCCATTTAAACTTTATTTCTACTGGGTAGGGACTTTTTCCTGTAGAGATGATGTGGTTCAAGTGAGCAAGAGAGGTGTGAAGCTTTCGGTTCAGTCTGAACTTTTTGGCCAAATACCCCCTCTCTCTTCTTGGTAACATGGCTGTATTTCGGTTTGGTGGCCATCAGAATGATCCTTATGATTCTGAGTTTAAGTAGGGTTCTGTTCTTCTTGTTGTGTAGTTATATATTGCTTAAGCAGGTGATATGTCCATGCCAAAGGGTGGAGGGTTTTTTTTAGTGGCTGGCTAAGTAGTTGTTGCTTTGAAGGTAATTGTTGTCAATATACTCGAGTATATTAAGCTCTCTTGAGTGCATTCTTTATGTGAATAACATTGTTTATGCTGCAGGAGAATCTGTTTTTTGAGAGATGATGGAAACAGCCCACTTAAACAACATCCAGTGCTATATGCTGCTTTAGTAATAGCTTTCTGTCTAGTTTAGGATTGTCTATTGCATCTATTACTGTGCTGTGGTTCTGCTGTGAAAGCAAGGTTTTTCCCAAAGGATGATAAACACTGCTTCTCTTGAGCTTGGGAGGAGTTGAGCGCTTGTACCTGGAGACAGATGTCAGCAGGGCAAAATGTGAATAGGGAGGTATGGAAGTGCTGCATAGCATGGCTTCTGTTAAGGGTCTCGGTGAGACTTTTAAGGAAAAAGAGTGAAGGTAGCTGTGTGTGTGCAGAGAAATCCAGGGGTAAAGGCTATTTGAAGCAATTTTGCAGTTTAGTACGCTTGCGACCTGCAGTGGATCACATCCCTGAGTGCACTTGTTCCAGCGTTATAGCAAAAGTAAGAGCTGGGCCTCAGAAATATTGGTGAATGTCAAAACCTAGTTAATTATTTAAGAGAAATATTATTGCTTTATTAAATTGTGTCTTGGTCTGTTTCTTTAAAACTTCCAGAAGATTGAAGATTTCCTTCCTGAATTTCAGTAACTCTCCCTGACCCAGCAGAAGGAGCTAGTCAGAAAAGGCAGACATGCATTAATTACTGCCTGCATCTCTCAGATATTATGTCTATAATTCATGAAGATAATTGTTGTTAGGACTTGAAAAATTAAAAAATTAAGACTGTGTAAGCATTAGACTTGCCGTCTGTGTACATAACTCTCAGAGGAGCTTTTCCCTCTGCTTGTCTCCTCTTGTGGATTTGGAGAATAAATATCTGCAAAGTCTTTGGTAGTGGTTAATCCTTCCCTGCTCAGTAATTGAGGTGAGAGTTTCAGTGCTTTTCACTGCTGCCCCTTAGAAGTAGGGAAGGATTGTTCTTTGTGGGAGAATGTACCAGTCTGTGGTGGGTTACTGGAAGGGGGGGTGTGTCCTACTATCACTGTGTTCAGGAGACTGCTGGGTGTCAGTGACCTCTGAGTTGCAGGTTTTTGTTAAGGTCTCTAATACTTCTACCTGGATGAGTATGGGAGTAAACTGGGACTTGTTCTACCTCCAGCTCTCCTGGCCTCACTCTCTGCTTGACCTGTGTGTTTTTATTCTGCAGAAAACAAAAATGATGATGACTTCCCTAGAGAGCGATAAGAGATGTAATAATTTATAAAACATTCAGACCCACAGCACTGACACAGTCTTCAAGTTTGGGCTGCCTCTAAAGAGACTCTGCTGGTTAATATTTTTCCCCTGCAGTCCTGTTTGCAACATGGACAGCTAGTGACCAGTAGTTAAAGCTCTTAAATTTTCTGAGAGAAACCTGGGTGTGGGAGGGAAGGGATAGGAAGTTGCTTGACTTCAAGCAAAAAATTTAATAGCAAAACACTACAAATTTTGTCCGAGCTTCTTGTGTATAGAAGTGGAGTCTTGAACATGCAAGAAAAGCTGAAACCTGCCTGTCTGAAGGGGAAAAGGCAACACAAAAGTGAGGAGGGGTGAGATGCATCAAGAGCATAGCTATTCTTTTGGTCCCAGGGGATCATACCCATAGAGAACTTGCTCTGTTTTCTTGACTTCTTTTCTTTTTTGAATTCTTGCTTGTTGGAATAATTCAGGTTCCACGTTTCAGTGGACAAACAAGGTCTCTTTTTGCAGGCTAAGTTCCCCTGTGGCAAGGGGACAGATGGACACTGCGATCCCAAAAGAAAGCAGCTGAGTTTTTGGATCAGCCCTTTTGTCCTAGATGCCGGCCTCTAGTTTTCTCATCTCATCCTAGTACTGTATTTAGGTTTAAGTGACTTTTAGGAACAAGATGGGTGGATGCAACTGGAACCTCTTCTTGCCTGCTCCAGTGAAGCAGGTCTCCGGACGTAGTCTTATATTTCTTACTGTGTGCATGACTCCACAGAAAGCCTTTTTTGGACTACCAGGAGAAATAATCTATTTGAGGTTTTCTGGGAAAATGGTGCCAATGGGAGCTGTCTTGTGCCAAGTACCACCAGTCTGCCAAAGATCTGTGCTGCCTTCCTCCTGTCGACTCTTTCTCTCCCAACACAATGTCTTCTTTTCAACAAAAACCATTTCAAACATTGACTCTTGGAGCTGGGGGTGGAGAAAGGAATAATGACTGATGTAAAAATCCTATTTCACGGTTTATTGTCCAAAAAAGGCCTCTGGAAGCTGTCTCTGCTCTGATCGCTGTGAATGGAAGCTGAAAACTATGTACATAATGAGAATATTTAGACAGATTAAATCCTTCTCTTGAGACTTGCTTGTCTGTGCAGCATCTTTATTGCTACTCCAAAATTTCACACCTAAGCGTGACTGCAGAGTCTTCAGAGACCACTAGGCCCCTATTAACCTTTGTCTGAACAAATGGTTATCTTGCTTCTTGTTTGTAAATTGCTTTGGAAAATAAAAGCTTGCAAAATAAATAAGGCAAGTGCAGAAAATACTGAAATAGCTTTTGCTCCTGTCCCATCACTTGCTGCTAATATTTGCCTCCTTTCTGGGGCTGTAAGAATCCTGGGAGGTTTAAAAGGCGAGCCTTGCCGTGCTGTTCCACGCCTGTGAGGGCAAGACCACACAGGGCAAATCGGCTGGAAGAAAGGCATGTGTTAGATGGCCCAGCGACCTTGTTGAAGGCAAGCACTGATTACAGTTAAAGCAGATCGATGGCTTTCTATCTTTGCTTCAGATCTGTCACAATGCTGTCATGTTCTCGACAGCTGAAGTGACTCCTGAGTCCCTTGGCTGTCTCGATGGCAATGCTAAGGACAGGGTCGAGTTCTGTCCGCACTGAATTCACACTCCAATGCAGTCGCTTTATCATGCTTTCTGTAAGGTCAGCTGGGCATCTTCTGTGTAGGCTGTGGGGAAGGAGCAGTGGATTTAAGTTTCAGATCTCTCATCATAACACTTTCTTGTCTTTATGTTCCAGTGACGTGGGAATGTGACATAATAGTCCCTGTTTCTAGAAAGCAGATACTGAGATAAATAAGAGATTAAATCCTGGGGATCAGCAGCAATTCAGAGTGTCTGATCCAAAATGCATTCATGACCTGGCAAATGGCACTTCTCTTCTGCACCAGGGCAGCCGTTGTAACTAAAACCTCTACTCCCTTTTCAGCCCTCCTCTTCTGGCAATTTGGGGTATGGTGTCTTCCCATGATGGAAAGGAAATGGCTTAAGTTCTCAGGGGGAGCCGTATGCCTTTCAGAAGAGGCACTGGCACAGGTACTCCTGGTAGCCTGGCTCAGTAGCGTGTCAAAGCTACCAGGTGCATCTGTTCTGTCTGAGTCTCTGTTGGTTTTTTAGGTGATTGGGAAAGGGACGCGGCATCCGCTTTTGCCGGTTCACAGATGCTGCAGTATCGCAGGCAGCCCAGCGGGTGCAGGCCGAGTGAAGATGGGAGCGCAGATGGTTTAATGGAGATTATCCCAGTTGGAAACGTGCTTGTGCAGTGAATAAAATGAGCGGGCTTGCAGGCGCTTACCGTCCCTCTTCAGGAGGGGACAATGTCACCCCAGCCTGATGCTCTGATCAGAATACCCAGTGACCAGAGCGGGGCTGGGCTGCAGCTGCAGGAGTCTGTGCAGGGGGGTGAGGAGGTAGTCTGAGGACATGTACAATTGCTCAGTGCCAGCAGAACTTAATCGGCAAATGCAAAGGCTGAACTGATAAGTGTTGATGTAGATCCCGTCTGCCTCGGTGCACTGCTGCCTTCCTGGTCCTCTTCAGCTGTAGGCTGGAGTGCCATGCTTTGTGCTGCTAGTGTACGTGCTCTGCTTCCCTCCTAGGCATTTCTCCTTCCAGACCGTGCCGCATGTGTGTGCGCACCCCCTGCTCTGGGTGAAAGTATCTGTGATTTTTATTGTCAAAACGGATCTTTCCAGATATATTTGCCTGCACTAGTTCAGTTTTATTGACTTGTTCAGTGCATGAGGCTCTTGTGGCCTCTCTGTCCATGGTTGCCTTCTGGCCTCTGTGGGCTGCCTTTGTGGTTTTTTTGCCTCCCGGCAGTGATACGAGGGGAGCCCTCATGGCAATACTTGAACATCCATGCTTGATCTAAACTGTCTCTTGCCAACTGGGAGCTGGAGAAACAGAGCTGGAGCAGTGCTGCAAGCAGAGTGCTTCTTCCAAGGACACCTGGATTTGCTCTGCTTGTTCCCTCTGCAGCAAGTGCTTTTCCTCTGCCCTGCCTTCCTCAGCTGTGCCCTGCAGCAGCATCCGGTAATAAATGGGTCACAGCTGCTGTCTCCTGGATATTTATTCTTACAGGTCTCAGTGTCTAGAGACCTTGAGAACCAGCAGTGGGGAAGGTAGCTGCTTCAGTGGCAGGTGTCTGGAGCAGGGAGGGCTGATTTCACAGCATATCAATCAAAACAGTTTGGGGTGCTTGCCCTGGGCTCCCAGGGTGAGCTGGGGGAAAGGCAGGAAAACTGATGGAAGTTTACCCTGCTGGTGTGAAGCCATCATCTTGTTTAAATAAATTGCTTAAACTGTAGCGTTGTTATGTTCCAGGTTACCCCAGCTTACAGTAAGGATGCAGCAGGACTGGGGCACTATTAGCATGTCACCCTGAGTATCCTGTAAGAAGTTATTCATGGTAAGACCTTCTTGCCAAAGACTTTGCATTATGTTCCTTACCACAAATGCTCTGATGTGTTTTATTATGATACTGATACAGAAATAGAAACAAACGTACAAAAAAGGTGGCTGCTACTTCTGTGCATAGATGCAGTTATGAAAACCTATATATATGTGCAGTTATGCAGTTATGGGAAAAGCCTCTCAAGGGTCCAGAATATTACGCCATTTCTGTATGTACAGGCACCTGAGATTTGAGCCATTGCTGTCACAGGAGAGGTATTAGTACTGCATTAAGCATAAATATCAGTAGCCCTAACTGTTTGTTACAGGTGCCTCTGAAATACAGCTTTGCTTGGCTAAAAGCCCAGTCTCGGGCTGATTTGAGTCTTCTCATGCCTCTCATCTAGTCAGCTTCCAAAAAGTAAGGTCAGTTAAGTTGCTGCTTTACTCTGAAGTGGTTGAAGAAGGACAGGAGCCAAGTTCGTTTAAAATAAATGGTGTCTGGATGTGGGACGGGAAGGCAATTCTCAGCTTTTTTTATTGTGAAACTAATAAGGTTGAAATTGGCACACAGCCTTGTTAATATGGCATAAATCCTGCCTCCTTCATCCTGGGCCATTCTTCTTCTTTGGGCTTGTCAATAAATTCTTTTGATTGCTCACTTGTCATATGCCTGTGACAGATAAACTAGCTTTTTCGGAGTTTCCCACAGCCCTTGTGTTTCCTAATGCAAAGGGGACTTCAGATAATAACTGGCCTTGTGAATAAGAGGTTTTTCCTGACCTGGCAGAAGGAGAAGCTGACGAGTGCAGTGTTGTGAAAGTGGAATATAAACTTGTTGTACTAGTGACTTAAGAGCTGGAGTTCAGCTTCTGGTGTGTGATTTTTCTTGCTTTCCTTTGTAACTGATTGCGTTTTGAGTAAAAGAAACATCAGCCAGAAGGCAAGCCTCCCTGCTGCTACGGCGGGGTAGGAGAGTCAGCCTTTGGTACAATAGTGAAGCAACTGCAAGACCACAGACTGAAGCAACTAACTTTAAAGGATTAGCCTGTCTCTTTTCACTGGAAAATCGATAGTGCAGGGGACTGGAATGTGTTTTCTGGACAGAGCTGTCTGTTCACAATGAGAAGTGTTTTTTTCCTTAAGTGGAGCTTGGGTTACACTGTCACTTGGATGCTGAGCTTTTCCAAAGGGCCAATCATTCCCCTCGGCCACCTCTAGCTGGCAAGGGCTGTTTTGAAGGGAAGGGTGCTGTGCTGCTGGTTGTATGCCTGGCCAGATGTACTGCAGGTGCTACCAGCCCTTAAGAGAAGCAAGGTGGCTGATCTGATGGGCAGAGGCCACTGGTGAGCTCAGATGCACTTGGCTTCCCCATAGAAGAATGTCCTGCATACTTTAGTGCTTGGTTTGTCTTATGTGATGATGGATAGTGGGCACGAACCTTGGAAGCAAGCCAGCTAAACAAATTGGGCATAGAGGCTCTAGGTATATCTCTGTTTGCTTTCATGCACTTCCTGCAGTTATGAACTCACCATGGTGTTTATTTGGGCTCAAACTACAGCTCCTGCCGCCCAACAGAGCCACCCTGGCAAGGCTGAGAGGGCACGCTGCTGCCTTTCCTAAATAAAGCTGTCCTTTGGAGTAAGCTCATTTGGGCAGCAAGGCACCAAAGCTGACACTATTCTCTCTTGATATTGGAGACCAATCTCTCCCAAGCAGGGCAGGTGTCAGAACCGGTATCTGTTTGTGATCACTCGCTCACTACACCAAGTTGTAAGGGTTTAAAAAGGGCCTTTTAAAATTCCTTTCTTGGACTAGACTGTTCCAGCAGACTCACAGATCTTTCATTTTTGGAACACTTGTAGAAAATAAGTAGTAAATGCATTTCCCCTGAGCAGTGTTATTTTATGCAGTGGTAGTAACAGCATCATAGAAACAGAATTGGAGAAGACCTGTTAAGTCAGCTAAGCACATTCCTGGGAGATGCAGTACAAGCCTTTTTTTCAACAGCATATTTTCCAGTATTTTGTTCAGTGTTTTAACACCAGTTTTGTTTTTAAACAGAGGTCTGACCTTGCTGCCTGCCTGATTCGCATCAGTGTTCTCATCGAGTAAGACAGCAGTCTTGATCTCTTCTCCCCTGAAATTATCATTAATTCCTTAATATACAGGTAGAAAGCACCAGGGCTGCAGAACTGTGCAGTTATGCCACTCTGAACATTACCAGAGGCTGTGGAGGGAAAGAGCTCTGGACAGACTGGTATCTCTTTATACTTCTAAATAAGTCTGCAACTCCTTAACATCCTCCTAAATTGCGCTTTATGTCTGGGTGAGATCACTGATGCTCTTGTCCAAAAATGTAGATTTTTGGACTACATCAGCAAATCCCACACGTGTCTCATGCTTCTGTAAGCAGGACTATAAATACAAATAATGCAGCTGGGATTTATCTTGTAAGTTGAAGTCGGTATAATGCTCTCAGGCAGAGCTGATCTCTGAAGCCTGTTGCACCAGTTTGGTGTGCACTGTACAGGGAAGGCAAAGGAGGAGGCTGGGACCAAGCAGACTCCCCTCTAGCCCCAGGCAACAAGGCTTTATCTCTTGCTTTTGTGCTGCTGCAAAGTAGTTACAAAGTGTGGGACATTTCCTTTCCTTTCAGGCAACTCCTGCCTGACACAGTGAAGGGGGGGATAAAGGTGTCCGTGAAACTACATCTTCCAGGCAGCTGAAGAGTCATGTGAAACTCAGCTGAGAAGTTTGTAGGGGAAAAAGTAATGAGGAAAAATAATGGCTTAGTGGTGGAAGCACTGTTTGTGTTGTGGCAGACAAGAGGTTAGTGGCCTTCAGGAACAGTCATCCTTGCTGAACCCAAGTACCTCCTAACCCTGGCAGTTTGTAGCTTGATATGTTTGCAGGGCCCTCTGTGCATCCATGTCATCCTGGTCCATGTCTACCTCACTTTATGCTGTCTAACCCAGGGGCTTTTGTAGTCAATATAAATATTGTTGTAGTTGCCAATACCCTGCCAGGAGAGGCTATGAATATATGCAGGGATTCTGGGCAGTGTCTGTGTATAATGATTATGCCTTCACACTTTGTTGGAGGGAACTCATTAATCTCTCATACCGTACTAATAAATTGGGGAGGCGGGGGACGACTCCTCAAGGTTACCCAGTGTCAGAAAGGAGGAAGGCTCCTGTTTCTTAGCCTGTGGGAGGTCAAAGCAAGCTGGTGGTAGGGGGTACAGCCAGACCTGGCTCTGCAACTTCTCTGCTGTCCTTCCAAGTATCACAAACCAACCATTCAGCTCTCCTGCATCTATCCACTTTGCTGCTTTCCTCCTGCTTGTTCAGATGCAATTAGGAGATGCGGAATAAGGGGGAGACAGGGGTCAAGGAGGCGGTAAAGTGATTACAAGATGCTGCAAATGGCTGTGCCATAAATACTCCAATGATGAAAAATTAGATGCCCGTCACCTCGGGGTTATTGCTAGCCTCCATCTTTTTCTTGTGAAAAATGATAATGGAAGTGTATTTACCCTGGAGAGTGCAAGCTTGCCGCTGGCTGTGATCCTGCACACCCCAGGTGTGCCAGGGACTGCAATCCTTGCACCAAATGACTTTCTGAAAACACTTTGTGCCTGGATTTCTTCACTTTAAGAGGAGGAAGAACTGGTTTTCCAGGGTGTTCTCTCCAAAGTGGAAAGTTCCTGGTGCTCAGAGGTGGGCCAGCTCCAGAAACGGACTGCAGCCCTGAGTCAGGATGGGGAGAGGAGAGCAGCACCCTCTGGTACTGCCTTGCTGTCCATGTGCTGCTTCTGCCTTGATGTCCCAGAGCTGCATGTAAAGGCTGCTCAGTTGCCGGTTGGTCCCTGGTGTGTTGGATGCTCAGCAAGATCATAGCTTGCAAGGACATCCACTGGGATGTAAGTACACTTGTTTGCTGGATGGGCAGTTAAAATCAAAAGCTGATGCTGGACTAGAGCCTTTGAAAATCTCTTGATCATATTCAGATCCACTAAAGTCAGTAGCTTTTGGGATACAGGCGCTTCTTTTCATCTCTTGCAGAAGGTCTTCCATTTTGGAGGAAGTGCTGGGAGTACTGTGACATAGGAACCATGAGAGGCAGCATCCAGCTTAAAGGGTACCATGGGTGCAAGTGGGTGAAATGCCACTTGCTTTGCTGGCAAAAACTGGCCTAGCAGCAGCTGAAGTCTTAGTTCTTGGAGGATACCTCCTCCCTGCCTTAAGGTACTGGGGAGAAAGGTGGGTGAGGGGTCCTTGGTGCCAGCAATACGCTTCATGTGAGTTATGACTATAAACCTCTGCCAGGTGTCCAGAGAGCAGCACGTTAATTACCGGAGCTGCTGTGGCAGCAGATGCCTGCTGTACTCAAAGCGTAACTGCCCTTGTTTCTTTATCTATAAATATTCCTTGTGGGATGTCTGGCAGTTGCATCCTCCCTCCGTTGTGACTTCCTGGCTCTGCAGGGGATCTGGAGGTTAAAATCCCTCTTGCTTCTCAACTTCTTTGAGCAATCCTTGTCCTGTGGCTGGTTTATCTCTTTTCAACTAACTAAGAGCTTCATAATCACTTGTTGGCTGATAACTTGCTGCCTATCAGCATAGCCCCTGCTGCAGCCCTGCCTCCAACCTTGAGAGGCTGTGGATCTTCAGCTTTATTTTTTTTTTTTCCAGCTCTCTAAAAAGCTCCTTCCTGAACAATCAGACTCCTTTCATGTATTTATATTTGTACTGTCCACTGCAAGGGGTAAAGCTTTACCAACGAAAGCTTGGATCACCGCCCTCACTGATGTGCCATCTGGCTCTCTAGCTTGAGATATGAGCTCATGCAGGAGAGAAACATGGCCTTGTCACCCTAGCGAAGGGGAGGAGAGATATAGCAGAGGGGGCACCGCGTTGCACTTGAGACCCTTTTCCCTTGATGTGTTTTAGCTGAAAAGCACTGAAGCCCTGGTGTGAGTGACTGGTGCCCACCGCTGGGTAGCATAGCAGTTGCCGCAAGTTGAAGTGGGTGCAGAGGGGCTGCGGGTAGGTGTTGGTGGAGCTGCAAGTAGCTCTGAAATGTTATAAAGCTCGCTCTTTATTTAGGAGCCCCAAACGGGAGTGGGGAAAGCACCTTGCATTTAATATTTCTCTCTAAAGTCAGCCCTAAAAATTCCCAGAGGATTTGAATAGGAACACCAATTCATAAGAAACTACTCTACTGAAGACAATAGGTCTGGTTCAAGCTTCCAACCAGGGATAAAACCTCTGACCTGTGTCAATGGCAGTAAATCAAGTTTTGCTTTTTCTTTTGGTTTGTTTTGGGTTTTTTTCCCCTAGATGTCTCTTTAGACACACTTTAGAGGAGACTACCTGAGATGGGAACAGAGCAGCCAGTCCTTGGTTCTCCTAACATCTTGTTTGATCTCTGTACTTGCACAGTCCGGTTTTGTTGGATTGTTTTGTCTGTCCCTTCTAGTGCTCCTCTGGATTGTGAAATAGCTCTGAGCTCAGGGACATCTTGCAGAAGCAGAATGGGCGTCAGAATTGCCACTCCTGACAGCATGTATGAAATGTCTGCTTTTTCCTCCCGTGCTCAAGGAGACTTTCCTTGTGTCTGAGCACTGAATCAAACAAAGCTTCCTCTGGGAGGTGCTCATTCAGTAGAGCTTGCATCTTCCTGTCAGTATCTTGCTTTGCTGTGGGAATGCTGCGTGCCCATAGTCCTGTATAAAGCACTTAACTCTCAGCTTTCCAGCCAAGGTGTCAAAGTCTACGAAGGAGAGTGATCCATTTTGTTAAACCAGTAACTTTCTTTTTAAATGTCAGCTTGCTCCCCATTAGAGTAGGGTTATTTGCTGTACTCTGTCTTGTGGGAGAGAGGTACTACTGCTCAACAGTTGTGAAATCTAAACATCAATATCTGCAGAGGTGGAGTTGATACTACCCTAAAATGAAGTTTGTCTGAGATGTTGGCACTTCTGTCAAGAGGAAGCAAGAGCCTCCAAGAAAGGATTTGATTTGGGGTAAGTTCTGGTTTTGAATGAGGGTGAGGAAGGCTGGGAGGAGGAGGCAAGGAAAAGGAAGGGTGGCTGGGGCCTCAGCCCAAAAGGACATATTTAAGGAGAGAACACTACAAGACCTCTTTACCATCTTCATATTAAAACTGAGGGATCCTCAGTTATCAGTATCCCCTGATATCTGAGACTTGTTAGCTTCACATAGGTATGATAGCCATGTGCCACACAAATGCATTTATTCAGAAATTCTCAAACTCTTTTTGCTCTGCTCCTGGTATATTTGCTGCATTTAACAAGGTTAATCTTCCTGGTCTCACTTTGCTCAGGTAAATACCCTGCTTCTATTCTACCTGTCTGAAAGTTTCCAGGCTCTGAATCAACCAGAAGCAGTAGCTACTGCTTTTAATTCACTACTCAGCAAGCACCAAAGACAGATGCAATTCTTACAGATGAGTTTGTAGAGCATGAAAACAAGCAAGTTCTGATGACAGTTATGAATGAAGCTGGTTTTCAGATGGTCCTCTTGCAAATGTATGCAGGCAGTAGCCATAATGC
Source organism: Aquila spilogaster (assembly GCA_024606505.1). Lineage (NCBI taxonomy): Eukaryota > Metazoa > Chordata > Aves > Accipitriformes > Accipitridae > Aquila > Aquila spilogaster. The sequence goes on along the minus strand of JANHGO010001339.1, from coordinate 11,033 downwards.
TGTAACTACTGCATCTAATACATGAATCAGCTATGTTTGGGATGCTAATTGTGCTTCCTGAGCTGTATTGGCTTTTTCTGTAAAAGCTGCATGCTGGGAAGCAGATGAAAGCTATTGAACTGTACTGGTTCAGAGTGATAGATGGACCCTTCAGGTCAATAAAGAACCCGTTTGGTTAATACAGCCCTCTGACTGGCTTGAAGCATGTTTGTATGGTCTGAAAGACTCTTGGCATTAGCTGGCCATCACTTAGTGGTTGAGAGCTCTCTTGGTGGTCCTCTTGGCTGAAACTAAGCTGATAAAACCAGCCAGATGTCCTATTAACGCTTGGTCTTACTTTTGCTTTTTTAAGATAACCCAATAAACAAGGTTATGTAACCTAGTTTTAACATAAGAGCTTTAATAAAATATACTTTTAGAAATATATAAATATATATGAAAATATATTCCAGGCAATGGTAAGCCCTAGTTATTTTTCCCTGTGGCAGGAAGACTGGAGTTGACCAGCCTGTTTTTCACTTTGAAATACTAAGAGCTGACAGGTGCAGAGGCTGGGAAAGTGGTATCAGCTCAGTTGCCAGCTCAGAGAAGCTCCCAAACCTTGGTGCCTGTACTGTTGTGGCTTGGCTTGGTGGGAAGAATGGATTTGAAGACCCTCCCAGGGACTGAGCAAGCTGGTGTGCTGCTTGTGGCTCCTACTAGCCTGCAGGGAAGAGTGTGATTTAGGGTGACAGGTTGCTTTTCTTTCCTCTACAGTAGCTGGCTTCTAATTTTCTGACTGGAAATGTCAGTAAAAGCAAGAAAAACACTTTTTTTTTTTTTGGTCAATAATGTGCTGGATCTTCATGCTGTTTTTCAGCAAGAGAAAGGATGGAAAAATAAAGAATTTTGCATCTGTTGCATTTATTTGCTGTGTGTGGGTTTCATGTACCCTCTGCAGCAAGCTTAGTGACTTGTCTGGCCTTTTCCATTTAATGGAGGAGCTTGGAGAGAAATTAGGGAACCACTGTTAATAGCCAGTCCTGTGCAAAAACACAGTAAAGGTTTCTCTCTGCCATCCTGTGAATATAAACAGCATTTAATAGATCTGATCCTCCTTTTTAGCCGAAGGGAGGATTCCCTTACCTTGTTTAAGTTTAGCAATGAATCAGCCACGTATACCTGCTTGTTTCTAGTAGGAAACCACTTCACTAGTAGAAAAATCCCTAATCAAAGTAGACTATGCTCATTCTGCCTTGGGTTAATTTGCTGAGGCTTAGGAAGAGAATGATAAACTCCTGGAAAACATCTCGGCTAGCTCAAGAGGTGAACTGGAAAACTTGGGAGAGCTTTTTGATGTGCTGGAGCTCTGCATATTTGATTTCTGGCAGAGCTGACTGGTGCAGTTTCCTATGTAGGTTTTAGATTGTTTGAATTACATGTGTAATGAAGCACTTTGTAAATTATATCCCTCTGGGGGAGACTTGAGCTTGGAAAATATCAGGTGGAAAGTCTGGGTGTATGTCTGAGGTGCTTATTTGGGCTTACTTTTTCCTTAGGGAGAAGTTATGAAGCTAATTAACTTAATGGGTCGGAAGAGCATTTAGGTGTCTGGCACAGTGAGGTAGAGAAAGTAGACATACTCCTTCTAAGCATTGTGGTCTCTTCTCATCCTTTTGGGGATGTGTTTTTAAATAGAATTCCTGGCCTTGGGACTCTTTGGAGGGTTGATGATGAGATTAGCTGTAATCCAGGGACTGAGTCCTTGCCCCTCATGTCCTGGCTATTGGTGAGGAGCTGGCCCCTCTTTCCTGACCTCTGCTCAATCTTGTAGAGCTGTACACAATTTTACTTGAAAGTGACGTTAATCTGGCTGTTTAATGTCCTCTTCTGCCCTGCCTTTATCCTTTCAAGCAGTCCAGTGTGTGCTGTGGCTTCCCTTCCTAAAAGTGATTGGCACAAACCCCTGCAAAGCAGGGCAACCTCATCTCATTGCAGGCCTTAGCATTGTTTGTATTGATCTATGGATATCTATCTTGGATCACTAATGGGCATCAAGTGGAAAAGGTAATACATTTCTATTGCATTTGAATTCATCTCTCACTTGGTTCCTTTGGACCAGCTCCAGGATCTTGTTAAGAACAGAAAACACTGATCATCTTAAAGGATGGGAGGGGAATCTGACCATTCAGGCACAATGACTTGTATCTCTTCCCCATGAGTTGAGCAGTAAAGCCCACAGAGGAGGAGGAGAGTTGAAAGAGTCACCCAATGGATTTAGTTGTTTAAGATGCCTTAAGCACTGGAGAATAACTTCAGAAAGCGGAGTGTAACATCCAGAAGACTTCTTTCTGCTTCATTAGCGGATGTTGGGGAGCACGTAGGAGACCCAGGTTCTTCCAGCACCTAATGATGCTTTTGATGCTTTTCAGCAACTGAGCCTCAAATCCATATTAACACAGCTCTTTCCTCGGTGCTTAAGACAAATCTAGGTTTCGGACCCAGCTGCTTTGGTACTTGGTGATCTTGTGTCAATCCTTGCCGTGGTTTGAGGTCCTGTTTTGCCAATTGGTTCTGGTACGTTCCAATTTGCAGAAGACACCTGTTCCTTAATTATCACCATCCTTCGTCTGTCTCTCTTTGTTTCAGCTCTTTCTGACGCATGAGCTATTAACATGATTTGAAGGGAGGCTATGTTGAGCAGTGTGTGTGTTGGGAGAGGAGGTTGAAAGAGATTAGTCACAAACTTGAGAATAATTTCGAGTAAGAGAGTTGGTGTCTACTTTGGTTTGATCTGGGTCCTTGACCTACATCACTCTTTAGTCTAAAGTTCCTTTAGTCCTTTGGGGTTTGTGCACTATCCTAGGACAAAATGGCAGTCTGTAGAGAGCAGGAGAGGGTGACAGGAGAGTGGAGTTAAGGTCCTGATTAGAAGAAAGGAGCAAGAGGGAGAAGAGTAAAAAGAGACTTGTAACTGGCTGGTTTGCTTCTGCGTTAAAACTGGAAGTGTCTTAACCGTTAAGGCTGTTTTAGCTCTTGGTCTTGCCAGTTATGCCTGTGTTGTAGTATTCTGTGTGATTTCAGCGTTTCCTCCAAGGATCCTCAATTGCTTCACAAATCTGAATTCTGTGCATGCGTTCTGTCCCTTTCTTCTTTTTTTTTTTTTTCTTTTTTAGCAATAAAACCAAGATGGTGTAAATGATGGCCTTGGATCAGAATATGTCTTCACCGAGCGATGTGTGAAACCAAGGGTTCTCTCCTTTGGTCCCCTTCTGGGTTTACTTTGGTTGTCTGAGAATACTTGTGATGCAAGGCGTTTCCAATTTGCCTTGCAGATATTCAGAAAGTGTCTCAAAAAAGGTTTCTTGGGGTTGTACTAGTCTTAAAATAGCTTGGATTCTGTTCTGTCACTGACTCTGTTGGGGTCGACAGAGACCTTGAGGTTCCACAGCCTGCCCTTTTGAGTCCCAGTTCTTTCCTTCTGGGGACACCTTTTTTCAAACTGCTTTAAGAAGTCATGGAAAAGAGCAATGTGTAAATATTAATGTTGAATATTAGTCTTTAAAAATCCCAAAGGGATGCTCAACAAATCTGTACCGAGTGTGCTGTGGCTTTCTAGATACTGCGTGCTTACAGCTTTTGGACCTGTTTAGTATATCGCTAGCCTGTGCCATCCCATGGCAGGGCTCTCTTCTCTAACACCTGTTTTGTCTCCCTGTCACAAGTAGCTTCTCTCAGTTCATGTTCAGACCTCAGTCAAGGGGTGTTGTCTTCCTGCAGTAAAGACTTTCTCTTCTGTCTGGGGTAGGTAGGGCTCAAGTGCCACTTGGCGCCTGGGCAGAGGTGATGGGTGCTGCACAGGACACCGCTCCTCTGGACGTGGGCTGACAGCATGGTTGCCTTGTGTGCCCTAGGAGAGTGCTAGAAGAAACTCGCATGGGAAGCTGTATAGTCCTAATTTCCAGCTTTGTTGGATATATTTTGCAACCCAGCTGAAAGAGATGCCACAGACTGGTACTGCAGCATACCCCAGTTTAATTTGCTAAGAAACACTGGTCTCTTACTATACATCTAAGAAGCCAGTGAAGAAAGATCTGTCTTCATTGACAGTACCTTTAATTTCCACACTGACTGAAGTTCTTTCTTCTGAGTATCTCTTTGATTATTTTTCTTCCTCACTTTGCGCAGGTTTTCAGCTTCCAAGTCAACAGCTTAACTGTTATGCTATAGCTTCCCGCTGTAAAACAAGCAACTTAAAGCCTGGGGAAAAAACGTTCCAGGCAGACCTGGCTCCATTGCTGTTGAGCCTGGGACACCCCGAAGCTACCCCATCAATGTTAATGTGAGCAGACGGGTCACGGCTATTGCTATTCAGACCTAAACTGAGCATGTACCCGGACAAAGAGGCCACGGTTTAATATTTAATGTTCCAAAAGGCTGCACTGAGAGCTTTTACAGAAATGTGTCAGTAAAGGAGTGCTGTAGCAGTGATAGCAAGCGGCTGAGAGCCAAGAGGATCCTGTGGTCTACTTCTGCCCGAGGCATGTTCTCTGATACCAAGCAGCTTGCTTGACCCCCTGTGTCTCAGCCAGCTTAGCTGTAAAATTAAGCAACAAAGAAAGCTCCATGACAAACAGACATGTCTGGACGTAAACTTTCAAGGCGAGCTTTGCTTTACTGATAAATTCATCTTACTAGCAGAATTTCTGTTTTTTTAACCTAACGTGTGGTTTTGTTGTCCTTCCAGGCAGCATTCACTCTCCTCCTGGGTCCTTTCACCTTCTTCAATGTGCAGAAGACCAAGTATCTTCAGATCATGACGTCCCTCATGAGATGGATAGGTGAGTCTTGGCAGAGTCTTGGCCATCTCTTTACCGTAGATGGAACCTGAGTCACGCTACTGATGCATCTCTTTGGCAAGATATTCTTGTTCAGAAGCAAATGCTTGTCAAAACAACCTCTTTGAGGAGGATTGTCTGGGCCTGATAAATCTTTGAGGAAAAGGATTTTTGTTCTAGGATGGAATTTCTGATTAAAACAAAACAAATTGTTCTCAATCAGACGTGAGCTGGTAGATGAAGTTTTAATCTGGTTTGCATGAGAGGCAGAAGGGATTTGGAAGAGTCTCCTGTGTGGGGGCTAACTGTGATACCCACCAGTTGCTGTTCAGCAGGAAGTTTCTCATTTTCCCAGCATGTGTACAACAGACTTTGAAGAATCTTTTGTTTTGATCTGAGAACAAAAGGCAATTCTGACAGACTTTCTGCCCTTAGTTTTAGTTTTATCATCTGTTTGCATTTTCTTTTTCCTGGGCCTTGCTTTAGCGTAGGATGTGCTGCATTGGAAACCCCCAAACCAATGTGTGTTGTCCTTGGGAAGCTCCGCTCTTGTGAGTTCTCTCCAAAATCTTATTGCCAAGAACTTCTGGGAAGACAGATAATTCCCTTAAGGGAAATAAGACATCACTACTTCCCCTCCCCCACCCCCCAGTGCTTTTGTCATCCAAAGATGCAGCTGCCTCGCATCTGACTTGTATGTGTACATGCCCTTAAAGGCTGAGAGAGGTGTGTGTGTGTTATGGAGGCTTATGTTGAGGTTTGTCTTGTTTTGTGTAATCTGGACAGGGTAACTGATATTCAGAGCTAACAGAGAAGGTGTAACAGCACCAGCAGCTTTTCTGCAGGTTAACATCCTCCTGGTACATGGGTCCAGACCATTCAAGCACAGAATTAGTTCTGTTTATACCTATCACTGACCTGGAATAGGAAGAAAAGCTGCTTCTTGGACTATTTCCCACCGCACACATATGCTTGACCTGACTTCAGTTGGGTATCATCCCTTTTCTGTGAGTTCAAAGGCCTGTGATCCTGTTTGGAAGTGGCTGGCAGTCACTGCAGAGGAATAGAGATTCTGTGTTCTAGAGAATATCTGAGATGGGGTTAAGCAGTTGTCACCCAGGAAAATGAGGTTGGATTTTAAGCCCTCAAGTCTCAGATGCTGAACAGCTTGAGTTAACAAATCCTGACCTCGGATGGTGTGAAAATCCTGAATGTCTGTTTTTCCCTTTTGTTGTCTGAGCACATGAAAGGTTTGAAAGCTCCCATGTTCTTCAGAGAAAGAGGTTATCTCATTAAGGGGTATTAAAGGAAGTTGTGGGGTTTTTATAAAAAAAAAAAAAAAAGAAAAGTAATCTCTGCTCAGCTCACTGGCCTGTTTCCAATCACCCTGCCTCCTCTTTCCTGATAAAGACATCAGTCAGACCTCATCCTGTCTCTGTGACAACCTGACGCCTGCCTGATCTGCCACTGGTTTCCCTTTAGCCGGCTCCTTCCAGTATGAGGATTGCTAAACCTTGGCGTAAAGGCAGAACTGTTTCTCTTTTTCATCGCTTGATGGAGAGGGACAAAGGCAGTGTTTGCAGAAGTGTAGGGGAAATTCATGCTTTAGCCTGATTGATTCCTGCGTCAGCACGCTGGGGAACAGCTGCCCCAGATAATGATATTTAATGACCCTGACAGCACCTCAGTGGCTACTTAGAGCAACAGATTCGTATGTGTACAATGAGTGATAGATTTATTAGGAAAGACAATTTATCAAACAGCCATGTGATGCAGGGAACAGAGGAAAGCTCTTGCTGCAGATTCCAGGATAAGGATGGATCATGTACTGCCAAGATTTATCAAGCTGGCTTCTCCCATGTCCTCACATCACTGCTGTCCCCTCCTCCAAAAGCAGGGCTGTGAGTTAAACACGGGTTGGTCTTTTGTTGGTACTTGGAGAGCCTAGATCCTAAAGACTGGTCTTGGCTGGTGTTTTGTGGTCTCCTGAACTTTTCCTGCCTGAATGCCAATGGACAGATGTGGACTCTCTGTCCTGCTATAATCTGGGCCTTTTCTTCATCTTTCTTTAGTTGGTTTTAGCCATGTGGTGCTGAAGGTGGTTCTCCTTCCGCAAAGCACTCTGAGTGGCAGAGCTGAACACTGGAGCTGCCAGCCTGTTTGTTTTGCTGGGTAAAAACCTCCCACAGGGATAGTGGCTTATTCAGCTTACCTGTGTCCGCTGGCCTGGTGTGGATGGGAAGCTGACCCATGCTTTGCGTCATGATATAAAAAATCAAGCCTACTTGAGCTGGGAGGTCAGTACAGGCTTTGCAACACACCTATGGCAGGAACCACTGCACACCCTTTTCCCCAGCCTGGTGAAAATCCCCTGTGTTTTGGAGCAGCAGTGGCTGATGTAAAGCTGCACTGCCCCAGGTGTACTGGTGATTCAGATGACAGTGGCTGAGAGGATGGTTCTTGGCAGCAGGGAGAGCTAGCTGTGTGTGAAGGTCATTTCTGATGGTGTTTGTAACAGTGTCAGCCTTGCCTTTGAAAGTTGCTTTCCCTCTTTCTCCTGATCTAAGTGATAATCAAATGTCACTAGCCTCTTTCCAGAGCCTTGTGCTCATTGCAAGCAGCACATCAGCTAAAAAAGCCTACAGCAGTCTCTTTCCACGCCTCATGGACAAGAAAAAATTCATTCTGTCTCTGAAAAACACAGTCTTAAACACTGGGACCTGAACTAGAAATTAAAAATGGGCCAGTTCAAAGAGTGTGGAGATGTGGCAGGGATCAGCCCTTCATCTGGCTGTGTTTTTTTCTCCCAGGGTAAGGGACTAGCCAGGACAGGCACCTCTGAAGTCTCTAAAAGGAGAAAGTTGAAGGAGGAGCTTGCAAGCCTAAATGCCATACTGCTAGGGCTCCCAGACAGATGGGTTCTCGTTGTCTGGGCCTACTGAACACGGAGAGCTCATCTGGAAACAAGGCTGGCATGGCGAGGCATTTCCCTGTCAGGACGGATAGGAGCACAGAGGGTGGATCTGCGTCTCCAGGTGGAGTGGGGCTGATGGCAGAGAGAGGGCTTCCAGAGGCATCGAGCTGTTGGCAGTCTTCTGAAGAATAGCAGCTTACACACTTGGCTGCAAAACTGATTGCCACCTCCTGTGGGTGAGTGCCAGTGGTTAAATTCAGTGCAGCAGTCGGTGCTTGAACTGCTGGCCTTATCTGTGCTTAGAGATCTCTGTTCTCTTGGAGGTGGTGGGTGTGTAAGGGTTTGCCTACACAAGCTCTCATCCCTTTCCCAACTGTAAAAGCTCCTCAGGCTGCTTTGTCAGCCCTTTCCTGCTCGTGCCTGAACTGCCTTGGGAGACTGAGCACAGGCACCCTAAGGGGTGTGACAGGGAACCTGTCTGCTGTGCTTCCCTGGAGAAAGGGCTAGTCTAGAAAAATCACTTGTTTAAATCCTGGTAATGGTGCTTACAGTGAAGCCTTGATTTGAGTTAGGGATAAAACCTTGTTGGCTCAGCCAGCTCTCGAGCAATGCTATTAAGAGCAGAGACAGGGCCCAGACTGGTTGATCAGGTAAGGATGAATCGTCCTCTTGGGGTGAGGAGGATTCCTTCCCCAAACTGTAATTCCTTCCTTCCTTTCAGCTCCCTTCCACCTCAGCCTTACGGAAGTGTAGAGCTGCTCTTAGCCCAAGTCCTTTACCAGTTCTGGAGCCTGTCTCCAAGTCTCTTACAAGGTTCTTGGAACAGGGTGTCTCCTGCAGAAGGCTAAACCAACTAAGCCTTCAATTCTGCTGTTTTGGACTTCAGGCTCTTTTTTCCTGGAGGGTTTAAATCTGTGGTGGCGATGGATTGCTCCCTAAAGAGACTTGAATATCTAGCTGGTTTTTTTTCCCCTCCTTTCTCCAGTCCTGATCAAGTGGGTGGTGTTAGGGTGAGCTGCTGGAAGGCATGGCACATGAAAAGGGACTGAGCCAGGTAAGTCTGATGCACTTCTCAAAGCAGAGGGGACATAGCTGGGACACAGCCCAACCTCTTTATTATTGGATAATATTGGATAATAACTGTCTAGCAGCGTCATGGGAAAGGATATGGATTAGGAAAGATAACAAAAGGACAGGGCTTGGTGGAGCTCAGCAGCAAACATTGGGCTATTGTGTATTAAGCAGCTAACCCGATTAATTGCAGCCTGTTACAGCCTGAGATGCCCAGCTCTATAGGTGAGGACTGTTGGCTTTAAAGACATTGGTAGCATGATTATCGCTGCTGTTATTGAAGAGTCGCTGGCAAGTGTTCCCAGACAGCTCCCACGTGGGACATTTGCTCTATGTGCTGCTCTTGATGCTGTATTGTAGTTATTAGAAAGTATTGTATTTTAATAAAGAGACATTTTATAGAGGAATAAACTTCTGGGTTTGGTTGCTGCAGGCTCAGTTCTCTCTCCCTGTAGCACAGTCGGATCATACCACATCTATTCAAGTAACTGCAGCCCTCAAGACAGAGCATTCCCAACCCTGTCCGAACTATGATCTCACAATTATATGCCCAGAAATAAAATCTCTCCCCTAGCTCTTTCCCCTGGCCAGTAAATGGAGGGAAAAAGGACAAGAATAGCTAGGAAGTCTGTGTTAAGCTCTTTTCTCCGTCCTGTCCCCTTGCAGGATACTGGGTAGAAGGCTTCTAGGGAAGAAACTAGGAAAGGGCTCTCCAGCGCATGCTGGTGAGGCTGACTTTCCATATCTACTAATTTGTCTGATAGTTCTGCTCTCTCCACGAGAATCCTGCTCTTTACAGGACTCCCCAGCACTTCTCTGCAGAGAACTGGTCTCAGACCATCTCACTTTGTGAGCAGGTTTCAGCTGCTGTAGTAACTGTTGCTGCCATCCTTAGCAAGCTTAACCAGCCAGGCTGGAGTTGATTCAGTGCAGAAACCTGGCATTGCTTTGCTACGTCCTTTCACCTGCAGAGACTGAGAATTGTAGAGGAGGCTGATATAGGAGGGGGTGACAATTATCTGAAGTCCTGTGTTTCCAGTCTCCTGCAGAGAGATTAGTCCACCAGTGTCCATGGTCCCTCAAGGTGGCCTCTTTTCCACATTAGAAATGGAGCTTTCTGCAAACAGCATAAGGAGGGACCCGTTTGATCTCTGCCCCTTTCCTTTCACAGAGCAGGGCATACTGGAGTGGCAAGGAAGAGGGAATTGGACTGTAAATCAGGACACTGTTGCGTGTTCATTCTGACAAGCTTCTTCAACAAAGTTAATTCATGTTCTTGCTTCCCTTTTGGAGCAGAAAGGGCTGCTGCCAGAGCTCGGGGTAAATAATTCACCAAGAGAAGTGAATATATTTATGAAGAGTTAGTTAAAAAGCTGTGCTTCTGTCATGCCTGCTTTCAGAGTTGTTGGCTGAGGAGCTCATTTCAGTGCTGTTTGTGGGGGCCAGTGGGGTGAAGCAGTGCCTGTGTGAGTGAAAGAGCCTTGTTAGCTTCAGATGCAGATGGAGAGTGACGTCTGGTGCCAGACGAGACCACTGAAATACAGCCTGAGGAGTTGACGTTCCTGAAAAGAGCACTTTATCCAGGCAGCAGGAGATGAGCTGATGGGTCTGGGAGCTGGAGAAGGGGAGCTGAAAACGTAAGGACACATTCAGCCCTGCAAAAGGGTCCGGATGGTGGTGCCCACACAGATTTTCAGAGTGGGTGTGTGGAACGCAAAGGTGCTCTCTGTTCAGAGTGTGTTGTTGGAACAACATGATAAAAACTTTGCTGGGTAGGGCCCAAAGCAGGATGGGGAAGGTGTGGCTAAGGCTGCAGAGCACCTGGATTTCATGGGACATGGGTGCTCTGTGCTCAGTGCTTTCCAAAGCATGCACAGCCCTAGCTCAGGCTCATGATGACACCAAAGTGCGTGTTCCTCCCTTCTCACAGAAGAATAAATTCTCACATGGAGAGAGAAGTGACTGTCAAAGCTAACAGACCAAGTCAACAGCAGAGCTCAGAGCTGAGTCCTGGTTGCAGAGGCTTTATGGTGCTTCTGCCAAAGGTGACCGGAGGAGAGCGGACAATAAAATACACAGGTAATTTTCCACCAGAAGCAAACAAGCCTTGCTGGCTGCTCTTTCCTTCCCATATGTTGAGATAAAGCATCCGTGATAAACACCAGAGTGCAGAGCTGTTTTTCTCCCTGTGAACTGTTGCTGGTGTGCAGATGTCTGTGGAGACCAGCTGA
>JANHGO010001338.1:0-34793 GCA_024606505.1 Aquila spilogaster | reverse complement strand
TTGTTCCCCCACATCCTTGATGTGCAATGGAGGTTGTTTGATTAGGGACTCTTTGTTTCCATTACTTTGTTAGATGCCCTCAGACGCAGAGATTTGATCCGGACAGTGCTGTGTGGAGCCGGGAGTTGGACTCGGTGATCCCTGTGGGTCCCTTCCAACTCAGGACGTTCAGTGACTTTGGTGAAGGTTAAAGGCAGGAGGGCTGGGAGGATGGCTCACGGCCCAGAAGGGCAAATAAGGAGCCATCAGAAAGCTGATTAGTGACCGCAACCAGGAGAGGTGGCTTGGTCGCTGTCATAGGGTGACTACACCACGACGTCAAAAAACATGAAAAAGGCAAGTGCGAACCTCAAATGCATCAGAAGCTCTTTATCCCATTACTGAAGGCACTGATGAGCCTTGCTCCGGAGCAGTGTGTGTAATTGTGGTTATCCGCATTCGAGGATGATGAAATGGAGTAAGGACTACAAAGATGATTGGAGAATGCAGTGTGTTTCATGGAAAGAGATTAAAGGAATAGCTTTTGTAGCCCGGCAAAACCTGCACACTTTCATTTGAGGAGGTTAAAATACTTGATTAACCCCTAGCTAATGGAATGTCGCTCGGTCATGACTGTCTCTAATGCCCTCAGTCCTTGTCCCCTAATGCAGCAGGACAGAGTCCAAATCCTGTGTGTAGTTAAACACAAATTACACATATATGAAAAGCAATTCATAATGTTAAGCCTGCACTATTGTTATCATTTAACAAGACTTTCCTGATTTAAAGTGGATCTTTATAAATAAAACCAACATTGATATCGAGCCTCACACCGGCCTGTTCTCTTCAATGAGCACACTGCCCCACTTGTACCCAAAGTGTTCACCTAAGAAACCTGGTGTTTAATATGGCTCTAGTGAGAGACCTATGCAGACCCTGCAGAAAACCTAACAACATGACAAGGCACTGAAAATGTAGCTCCCAGCTAATGCACAGAGAAGAATGGAAAGCTGATTGCACAGCTTATCAGTTTGAAGGGGAGGCAGACATAGTTTAGCATCTTATTCAGAAAGGCAACAGAGTCAGAGGTCTGACTGGTCCCCAGAGGGAGACTTATGCTATCAGGGATGCTCCACTGAGGCTATTTTGGCTCTTGATACCCACCCCAAGATATGTGCGCTTGTTGCCTAGTTCTTACTACAGCCAGTGGAGTTCATGTTTCCAGCCTTGAAAACAGAATGAAGCCTGAGGGAACTTCCATTCCCATCCAAGCTTTAAAAAATGTTTTTCTCCCTCAGGATCCTCTTGGCTATCCCCAAATCAGAGAGCACACTTATGTGATGCCATGTGCTGCAGCCCAAGGATCACCAGAGTGTGCCACGTGTCCCAAAAACATAGAAGAATCTGCCCAGTACAATTACGAAAGGGAGTTCATATGATTTGATTATGACTCTAGAAGAGATAGCACTGGCCTTGCTGCCTGGCTGAGTATCCAGAGCAGATGTTCTCATATCTGAGCTGCAATAACAAAACAGTGTCCTGTACTCCTGTCAGCCCAGTCCCATATTTCCAAGGCGGTCTCTATGCTCTCATAAGAGCACCTGGGGGACTATGCAACTCATGTTGATTCCCCTCCAGCAGGGCTCACATATTTACCCTCTGTGAGGCTCAGGGACGTGCGGTGCCAGCCTCAGCTGGGCAGCAGATGCCAGCCTGGGCTGCCCAGCTCTGCCACGTGAGCAGGAAGAGCCCGCGGTGGGTGAGAGCCAAAGTGGCTGCAGGGCGGAGCGAGCTGGGTGAGGCTCTCGCTCCACGCTCACTCTGTGGGCAGCCAGACCAAACCCTGTCATAGTTTAAATGCTAAAATAATAAATTAATGGGCAAGGAGGAAGAAAGAGAATTGTTCGCACAAGCAGTCGAGCTTATGCACGGCCTTTATGCACCAGCCAAGAGGACAAATTGCCTCGCTGCCCTTGGCTGGCTACCTCTCAAACATGGATGCTCTCTGTGACAGGAAGCTCTGCAGGTGAGCTGTGCCTGATGCATGCAGGCTTGAGTTAGCGTAAGCACATGGGCAGTGCCTAGCAGCCTCCACGCACCACAGTGTTCCCGGTGTCCTCACCTCTGCCAGCCCATCTCCCCCTCTCTGCCCGACAGGCAGCACAAGCTGTGTTGGTAGCTGGAATATTCTGTTCCCGAGCTCTGGGGACATGCTGAGAAGCAGCCAAGAAGTCGCTGTGTTTCTGCGGCACAATTTACCGGGAACAAATCCAGCTCTGCTTTCCCCAAACGCAATGCAAGCACCTCACCATCTCCCCAAGCCTGCCTCTGGGGCTGGCCCTTCACCCCAGCCGTGTCCCTGTGCCTCCCAGCTTTCTCCCATCCCTGTGCTTTTCGCCAGCCATGGTGCAGCCTCCGAGCATGCAGTCTCCAGGGAAATTCCTCTGCTGGCATCAGCAGCTGCGGAGCCGGCTTTGGGCAGGAGCTCCCAACCTCCCTCGCCCTGCATACAACAGCTCGCTTCTTTCTCCCTGAATGAGGCATGGCTTGCATATTTATTGCAGCCGCCTGGCTGCTTTGACTCTGGCCTGTGGGTTTAAAGATGCTTTCCAGGCCTATGGTCTCAGCTAGGGGAGTGACCTTCGCTTTGGGAACAGCTTTAATTCAGTGCTGCTCCCCTCCAGCCCCATGCATTTTTTCCCCAACCCTCAAAAAACCCAGAGCAAGATAGCATCAACAAGCCAACAGGGTGCCTGGTGTTTTAAACTGAGCTACTGATGCATTGAATCTTTTAGCTAATGCACTTTAAACAAACACCTTTATGATAACAGTTTGTGGACTGACTGGGATTTAAGGTGATATCAGCATCAGATATTGTGACCAAACCAGGAGAATGTGTTTGTAAAGAACTAATATTAAAAAAAGAAAAAGAGAAAAGGAAACATCTTTTCCCTCAACAGCAACATGAAAACCAGCTCTGAGCCCAGCTGGACAACACAGGGTGTGAAATGACTGCAGCTACATCAGCAAGTAACAGAGCTTGACAGGTGCTGGAGGTAGAAGATTAACGTTACTTGCATTTTGTGGAGTTTTCCTTTAGCTGTAACTCAATCTCCATTGCCCACAAGCAGCTGCAGTGTGCTGGGCATGCTCTGGATCACACCATTTTGCTTCACACCCCAATGGTGTGCCAGCCTTGCGGGTTGTTTGGAGCACTTTTAGTCCAGGTGGTCATTCCTGAGCACCTTCACACCACTTGCTTGCTACCAGTGAGTGGTGATTGCTCCGTCCGCTGAGGAGGTCAGATGCAAACCTGTGCTTTAAGCATGAACAGCAGAGTGTTAGGGATCAGCCACCTGTAATGCTTTCAAAAAGAGAAAGGGGATTTTGCCAAGAAAAACCCAAACTTCCCATCCTGAGTCATACGCTTTGAATTATTTACCTCGTTGTTACTGCTCTGTGAATTCTGCTGGGCAGGGACGCTGTGCAGGACGGCACGCTCAAGGTTATGCAAATTCGGCAGCACTCCTTCCCACTGCTGCTTTTGGGCTAATTCAGTTGTCCCAGACATTTGCCATATCTGCTGTGCTCCCCAGTGACTTGCAAACTCAGCACAATTGATTGGATTGCAGGACTACCTCTGACATCCACAGAGGAAAATCTTTCCAAAGGACACCCAGGTCTTATCTGTGAAAGAGAAACCTGACGTTGTGGTACACCAGTGCCAAGACCACTCTATGCCACCAGTGACGGTGCTGAGATCCAGCTAGGAATTTTCTGTTTTAGCAAACCTGGTGGTTCCCCATTGAGAACCAATGAACCTGCCCTAAGGATTCTCAGAAACTGTGGGGACAGAGCAGTGCTGGTGGCACGAGGAGGGCAGGAGCCAGCGTGTGGCAAAGGGATGGGGCTGCAGCCTCCTGCTGCGCTCCGCAGTCCCGCTGGGCGGGTTAGCAGGAGTTCAGCTCTCTCATGCAGACACAGCATGCACGGAAGCGAGACAGCAATCTCTCCATCCTGCTGCCAGGGCAAGGGAATCGGAGCACACCGAGTCCTTGCCATCAGAGAGGTAGAAGGTACTCCCTGGCTCCGAGATAAATGTGCTCGTATCCTTCCAGCAAAACATATGAACGATCAGCATGAAGACTGAGCACATCCGCACTAAGAAGTAATTTCAACCCACATAATAAAATGGCAGACACTAACGAGTTCCATTACATTCCCATTAGAAAGTGCTTTCACTTAGCAGGACCACACAGCCCAGAGCCTCAGCAGCCCGGCCTCGCAGCACAGCACTGCCCCGCCATGCACCCCACTGCTGGGCTGTATGGGCTCCACTGAGCTCCTCTTCCATCACTGCTCATGCACATCTCTGCACTGGAAAGCATGCAGCAAACGTGCTTGAGTTGAGAAGGCTTTGTGTATACCTTCTCAGTGTTAAAAAGTGAGGTGTAAGTGAGTCAATGGCCCACAATTAAAAGTATGAAGCTTGATATGAAGTTTTAAGAACTGGGGGGATAAAATAAACCAATGGCTTTTCACCACTTTTATCATCACAACTATTTCTTCCAAAAGCTGGAGCTCTTGCAGGGCTCTCCCAAGACAATCAATAACCTCATCTACTTGAGACTAATTGTAAAAACCCTCCCACTTTCTGGTCATGGATGACATTGACTGTAGGAAGCAACACCTCCTTTGGACAGGAGTTTCTCACCTTGTATATTTTGCTGTATATATATCACCCTGAGGCTGCCTAACTCATCCCCTAATTTTTATTTCCAAGTACTTTTGGAAACATGGTGTAAGCCAACCACTGAGGCTATTCCCAGCGATGGATATTTGCCTCCCATAGACATGGCTTCCTCCTCCCCTGTGCCAACTGTGCATTCAGAAATGTAAGCCAAAATATTTCAGACACTTTTACAACTGGAGATGAGGAATAAATGCATCATTTTTCAGAATGCCTTCAGGTCTGTGCTTCAGATGAGACATCCTGCTCTCTCCCAGGATGTGCCATTCCCATTGAGAAATGAAGCATGGTGGAGTTGGGCTGAGTGTCCCAGGGCTCTGCATTTCTCTGCCATCAGCTCTGTGTGCTGGAGCTGGTGGGGGACACACACTTCACTGCCCCCTGTGCAGGGAGGTTCCAGCCAGCAGCCGGTCCATGGAGCTTAATTCATTCAAGTGCTGGCAGCTCGTGTGGGTGCCCTAAAAGCTCTTGGAGCCTCCAGGTGAGGATCAATAAGATTGCCGAGTGGGATTTCTGCGATGTTTTTCTCTAAGCACAGAAGGATAATTAACAGCCAAAAGGCTCAGGGTCAACCACCAGTGTTAGGAAACACTAAATCGGAGGCAGCTCTCAGCAGCTTCATTCTATCCCTTTGCTGGTTGGATGTCCACAACAAAACCATCAGCAGTGCATGTCCACAGAGTCTCTCTTTTCCCATGGGAGTGCTGCTGCTGGCAGAGCCTGGCAGTTGTTTAAATGTTGTTTTACCCGTCTGCAGTCAAAGCAAAGCCCTGGGCCTTGCCATTCAGATCTCACCCTCAACCACAATGTAATGACGTTGCTGCCAGGCTGAGGTGCAAAGTTGAAATTCCCCCATTATTTTGTGCATGAGAGTTCAGAGCTCAGGCTCCAGATTTTCAAGGACACTTGAAAGGTCCTTCCCTGCCTGCTCCTCCTGGTGCCACTGAGTTGAGCTGGGGACAGCCCGCTTCACCAGGATGCTGAGTCCCCTGGTAGCACCCTGTCAGCAGCTGATCAGCCAGTCAGGGGGAAAAGGGCTTCAGTAAAATGCAGTGCCAGCACCCGGCCTTGGTTCCCATTGTACCAGCACAGTCCATGGGACAGAGAGGGGGATTAAAGGATCTGTGTCCATAGCAGACCTGTGTATACAAACAGAACAGCTATCAGGGCTTCCTCTCTGTCCCCGGGGAGGTCAGCGGGGATGGGAACAAGCGTCGTGTCAGCCCTTGGGATGGCTGGGCTGGGGAGGCAGTGATGGGGTGGGTGGTGGGAACCTGTGGTCCTCCTGCACCTGGCTGTGAGTGTAGGATTGGGCTGCAGCCTGAGAGGTGATAGGGAGACCCTGGCCACGTGGAGAACCCAGGAGGGCTGAAGAGCAGGTCCTGAAGATGGGAAGAGGGAGTTGGGCAGTGATTTAGGAATGTCTCTGCTGCCAGTCCCAAGCTGTTGGCTTGGCAAGATCAATGGCTGCAAAGGTGTGAACTGAAGTAGCTCTGATTAACCTCAGAATAGAGCATGGATGCTTTCAAAGCTCCAGGGGGCAAAAAGACTACAGGATGCTCATGGATGTGCTCCTGCAAGTCATCCAGGAGGATACTGAACCTACTGCCCACAGATAGCCAGCATAGGCACAGGGCAGGCACCATAAATCCAAGCTGAGGGGCTGCACTTTATGACTTCACTCTTGCCCTCGCCTCTGCTAACCCTGTGCTTCCCAACGAGCTCTGGTTCCTGACAACAGAGTTCCACTCCTGATACCAGAGACGGCACTTGGGAGATGACTTTCAGCAGGGGATATGTGCTGTCCTCAATTTCCTGCTCTGTAAAATGGGTCCATACAGCTGACCTCCTCTGTGTAAGCACTGAAATGCATCTGGAGGAATGCCTCTGAGCTAGGTGCAGTGAATTAGAATATATTAGTTTATAAGGATGATCTCAGAGGTCTTTTCCAACCTTAATGGTTCTATGGCTCTATGATCTTTCCTTTTCCATGCGATGTAGGCTGTGGGTTACGGGCACCTCTGGGTGCCACCTTGCTGCCTTGCACCAGCACAAGATTTTTGCCTGCTTTTTAGGTCCAGAAGAGCAGAATTTGCAGGTGGGTTTTGTTATCCGTTGGCTGACAGGTTTTGTGGTGATCCAAAGCTTTTCACCATCTGGCGTGAGTGGAGGTGCTGACTCGTAAGAGTCCTACCTCCTGCCAGGGTGTTTGTTAGGCTTTGATGTTAAATCATGAGCAAAATGATTGCAACGTGAAGCCGCGTGCAGCCTGAGCCAAGAGTTCTTGTTGTGTGTCAGTTTGTCCAATTTGCATGCTTCTCAGCTAACCCCTTTGGTTCCTGCGTGCTTTCATGTGCCAGCACGCGGCCAGAACTTCAGAGTAGAGACACAGCGAGCAGTGCTACGCATGTCCCCTTCACATGGGGACACCGTCCTGCTCTTCTTCCTCTGAAATAAACCAACAACCAGCAAACAAATGAAACACAGGGGGAAAGCCCATAGTTCCCCTCTCCACCTCTGCAAACTGCTGCTTCTAAGTTGGATATTAGGAAAAGTTTCTTATTAGAAAGAGTAGTGATGCATTGGCACAGGCTGCCCAGGGAGGTGATGGGGCCACCATCCCTGGGGGCATTCAAGGAAAGGATAGATGTGGCACTGAGGGACGTGGTCAGTGGGCATGGTGGGGGTGGGCTGGGGTTGGACTTGGTGATCTTAGAGGTCTTTTGCAACCTTCGTGACTCTATGATTCCATGTTTCCACAGCAGAATCATCTCCCTGCTTCAGCACAACCAGCCCAGGCTCAGCAGTCCCGCTGCAGGGCAATGCTGGGTGCTCTCCAGAATATCAGACATCCTCTGCAGGAATTTCTGGCCCCAAACCAGGATCACCCCAGCTGTCTGCAGGGCAGCGCAGGCTTCTTTACACTCAAGACAGCTTTTCTGGAGCTTGTTCCCAATCACCAGGCTTATCTCCTTATTTTGTAATTCCTCTCCTAAAGATGCAAACCTAGTGCCTGTGCCAAACCAAAACATCCCCGCAGTTTATCTGAGCGCGGTGCGGGACAGCAGCCAGAGCTCATGGAGCAGCAGGGGCTGCTTGCAGCTGGTGCAGCATGAAACAAAGCCAACATTTGCATCGAGAACTGCACTGGGGCTGCAGCCTGAGAGCAGCTGGGGTCAGTGGGGATGAGTGGATCACGGGGTCTTCCCAGTCCTTCTCCAGCGGTGCTGAGCACTGAGCTCCATGCAGTGCTGCAGCTCCTATGCTGTTCCTGCAGCTGCACCACCTTATCAGTTCATTTAATAATTTACTTTAGAGAGACTCATTAAGGTGCCTCCTGCCCTTCAGTGTGTGGTGACGACGTGCTGTGAGTGCCGATAATGTTGGCAGGAGCCGGACGTTGAGCTGCTGCTGCTCCTGCTGACCCCAGGGCACCTGGGCACAGCTTCTGATTGATCTACAGACACATTTAGATAAACACCCCCTCTCAGAGCTTCCAGCAGCAATCCCCTCCCCAGGCTCCTTGAGGAACCGGAGTACCAAATAGTTCTGCACCCACCCTTTTCCATGCAGGGCTTTGCTGAATGATGCAGGGGCCCCAGGGGCTCTTTGTGGACTGCTTGGGGCATCACCAGTTCAGTGGAAGCTGTTCCTGTGGATCTTGCTCTGTGCTGCTTCTTTGGATGCTTTGCTCAGTGAAGCTGCTCTCCAGAAATACTCCCAAAGAAACTGTAATAAGGTCAGATGCCCACATTTCATGGAATCATAATGGTTGGGTTGGAAGGGACCTTATAGCTCATTCAGTTCCAACCCCCTGCCACAGGCTGGCTGCCACCCACCAGCTCAGGCTGCCCAGGGCTCCATCCACAGCCTTGGGCACCTCCAGGGATGGGGCACCCACAGCTCTGGGCAGCAGTGCCAGGGCCTCACCACCCTCTGAGTAAAGAATTCCCTTCTAACATCTAATCTAAATCCCTGGGGTTGGATGGGGCTTGGGGTTCCCACCCCAGGAGCATGTGAACAATCACGATCCATCCTTGCCTGGGAGAGCCAGTTCTGCAGACAGTGTCAAATGTCACCTTCCCTTGAGCAGAGGCCAGGGCCCCCGTCCTGCTCAGTGTTGCTTTGCAGATAGGCAAGCTGCAAATAGAGCAGCTCACGTGAAGAGGGGAGATAGCACAGTGGGGTCTGAACACAGGGGACCAGACAGTGGAGGGGCAGCCCAAGGGAATGAATGAGCCAGCAGCGCTTTGCTCATGATAAAAGCAGCCTCATGCAGCTGTAATCAGGAGAGGGCAGCCCCGGCTCTTAGCAGCATCTGGGGCCAGCCAGGCTGGGTGGGGTGTTGCCAGCACCCAGGACTCAAGCACCAGAGATAACTTGTGCCCCAGGAGGCAGAGATGGCTAGAAAGGGGGAGCGCACCTAATCATGGGGGATTTCCCACAGAGGCAGATGCTGGTGCAGGCAAAGAATGCCTCAGATACGGCCTTTGTGTGCTCCTATGGCCAGGGCCCATCCCCTGCTCTGCAGCCACCCCGTGTCTCTGAGCACAGCCTGATCCTGCCCCACGCCCACCCTCCCGGTAGCTCACACAGAAGGCTTTGGTCCCTCTCCATTTTGTTTTAACCTGGCAGGCAGCTGCAGGAGCCAGGCAGCTGCAGGAGCCAGGCAAAGATGCTCCCAGCTCGCTGCCAGGGCTGCACTTTGTTCTGCTGTTTCCTTCAGGGTGGCATGGCCCCAAGCTTCCTCCCAGCTGGTTGTGAAGTGCTGGAGGTTTGCCAGCCCCAAACTGTGACTCAACAAAATCCCCCTCCTGTCAACAAGGCAGATCCAAGGGCAATTCCTCAATTCCCCCATCCCTCCTGCCATCACCCATCCCTAGGTGCCACATGAGGGGTTCATGGCTCTGGCTGGGGGCAGATGCCCCAGAAAAAAAATACTTTAAGCCCATTTACATCATCACAGCCTGGTACTTAACTCTTTTTTATACCCCAGAGAGTGGTTTGGGGGAATGGGTCCCCAGGGCTCTCTAATGGAGGGGGACCAAATACCACCAGCAAAGGTGCCGGGAGTGTGGTGGGAATGGCTTAATCCTTCCATCGGAGTGAATAGACCCCCAGGGTAGGGAAGGGAGAGGGGTTCTGGGGCTGTGCCTCACTGCATCCCACAGAACCCCTGCCAACCTGAGATGCGGACGCTTTGGGATCCCTCAGGGTGTGGAATGGGGAGCAGCCCCAAGTAGGTTTATCTCCCCAGCGCTGGGTTGCTGCAGATAAAGCAGCCGGGGCGGGCAGAAGCCGGTGAAGGTCCCTCTCCCTTCAAGGACACTGCCGGGACAGCAATGCCGCTGTTGGCTCCTGGCCGAGCGAGGGTGGAAACTGGGCGCCTGGAGCAAGGCAGGCACAGCTTGAGCCCGGCTCTGCTGCCATCTGCCGCCCGTCCCGGACACCCGGAGTGCAGATTTGCTTAGCTGGCGGTGGTCCTTTGAGCTACAGTGCCTAACAGAAGGCCTTCCCCTCTCTAAAAGGCCGATGTTTTACCTGCGGGGGCTGGGGGTTCGCTTGGGAAGCAGCCACCTGTGGAGAGCTGCAACACGCCATCAGCCTGCAGCTCATCCTCTGTGTCTCTGAGCAGGACACCGCCAGGCTGTGCCCAGCAGTGACCCGTCCACCCCAGCACAGTGATGTGGGTGGTGGGGGTGTCAGCACAAACAACAGCACCCACGCTACAGGCAGATCCCCTGCCCCACTCACTGCCCTGAGACAGGGGATTCACCCAGGGCATAAATCACAGCTTGAGAGAAATGAGGAAGTCTGGTGGCTGGGAAAGGCTTCAAAAGGGTCACTGACAAAAAGCGCTAGCCCATAGGATGGAAACCATATGGAGGGGAAGCCATGTACCGAGTCACAAAGTGAGGCAGAGGAGGCTGGAGGGCAGGTCCTGAGGTGGCCTCACAAGCCACCCCAGTCACAGGGGAAGGGATAACACCATCCATCACCCCCCACCTGGAAGCCAAGGAGCTTGTAACAGATCTTCCCCAGATGCCACCTGCCCTGAGCCCTGCAGTGCCCTGATACCTTGTGCAACAAGCCCAGCCACCACACTTGCTCCTCACCAGCATGCCTTCTGTTCCAGCTGGCTCCTAAAAACTGCCAAACCCCGGGAAGCCCTCTGGATCCGGAAGAGACAGCATTGCATTGAACTTGCACTGAATTGCATTCCACTGCAGTGCATCGCCGTGAAATGCATCGCATCGTATTGCACGCAACGCAGTGAATGGCAGCGATTTGCACGGCATTAAATTGCGTTGCACTGAATCACACTGAATTGGACTGCGTTGCATTTCACTGCGCTTCGCAGCCGAGCTCTCCCAGCCCTCCGCTGGTGCCGGTTGCTTCCCCTGCTGCCAACAGATGGTGCTGCCGCCCCGCCGCATCCCCGCATCCCCACACCTGATCCCCGCAGCGCTGGGCCGGGGCAGCGGGGGGGGTACACCCGGCCCGTGCTGCTCCGAGCGGGGCTGCCGTAATGCAAACCCCACCGGGTTCTCCTGGGCCACCCCAGCACCTCGGAGCCACCGGTTTGTCCGCGGGAGCTCCAAAAAGGGAGAAAAAATGCTTTTCTCTTCATTGTGTTGATTCATTCTGCTTGTTAACCAGAGGTCCAAATTCACATGGAAAGAACCATGAAAATATCAAATGGGAACTGCTCCCGCCCTCTTTGTTTGAGTGAAAACTTTCCAAACTCAGAGCTTCAGCAAATCGGTAACACACCCGTGAACACACACTTTGGGATGTGTAATAGCCACGCTGCTCTAACGCCGCCCAAGCAAGTTTTTACCACATACACACAACAGCCATAAAACCCAGCCTGGAACAAGCGGGCTTGGTTTTGCAGGAGTGGTCAGGTTTGGGGTTTTAATAAACCTCAGCCTCCTCGTAATTTTTCTCCTTCAAATGCCAAAAGGCACCAGCCCAAAACAAGTCTTAGACAATGCCTATAAAACAGCTTGTAAGTGTCTGAAACCTCTCAGCTTCCCTCTCCTGAGCTCAGAACTGCAACCTCCAGAGTGGTGCACTGGGGTGAGAGATGTCCTGTAGGTCTCTGTCCCACCATGGGGCAAGAGCTGCCATGGGGACACTGTAGGATCCATGTTTTACCACGACATGGGTGCCCTGCCTGAGAGGTAGATAGCTTGGGTCAATCTGGACAGCCAATATAGAGAAAGGCTGAGCTATGGGAATAGGGATACAGGACAAGGATAGAATCATAAAATAAGTAAAGTTGAAAAAGACCATCAGGATCATCGAGTCCAACCATCAGCCCATCACCAGCATACCACGTCACTCAGTGTCTCAGCTCCCTCCAAACCCCACAAGCACACCTGACTGCTCCCTGCCCTGCTTTGCCCAGCTTGCTTGGAATAACCTCCATGTAACCAGGGCCAGGCTTCGCCATCCTCCCACAGCACACAGAACATCTGTCTTAATATCTAACCTTTGAGCTTTCTCTTTGCAAATTAAGTTGATTACAACTTGGCTCCGCTCCAGCAGACCCAGGGAGCGATTGATCACTGTCATCTCAGAGGTTTGGGGAGGCCCTTATCATGTCCCCCTCCGTTGCCGTACCTCTTTCTAGAAAAGATAAAACCCATCCCTTTGGTGAGTTCAAGTCATTCACTTTATCAGCCCTGCCATCTCCTCCAAAACCTGAGCATCATGGGATCCCACAATGGGGTTGGTGCCACCATTAAAGAAAGGAAACTCAATGCTCTGAAGAACATTGCTTGGTTTGTTCATACATTTTGGGTAATTCAGGTCCATCTGAGCATCTTTCAGTTTCATCTCTGTTTAGTTTTGCCTTGGCCATGGCTGAGTGGGGGGCATGGTCCTGGGACCTGGACCCTCACCCTATGGCAACTGCTCCTCACTAGGGCCTTTGTGCTTGACCACAGCCACTCCCAAGGCCAGCAGATGCATGCACATGTGCATGCCCAGAGGCATCACTGCACATCCAGATGTTTGGACACTGAAGCTCTCAAGGCAGCATGCCTTGCCGGGAAGATGCTGTGCCTTGCCCATCTGCACCTCGACTTTATTTTCCCCTGTGCTCAATGCCCCAGATCCCTCTGAGGCCAGCAGAGAGCTGTCTCCAGCTGCTGAAACTTCAGCACTGAGGATGCAGTTTCGTTCACTCAACCCCTTGCCAATCACCCTCCCCTTCCCTGCTTCTTATGATTTAAAGAGCCACCGGGTGAACAGCTCGAAGCCGCCATTGTGGCAATTAGAAAAGCACTATCTGCCAGCTGCTAGACTCCTCGTCACCAATCTGATGGGTAGACTAAACAGCAAGGACCCGGGCCAAGCTCCTTGTCCTGCTCCCTGGGGAGCGGAGCCTCATGCAGGCAGATGGCTGGAGCTCCTGGAGGGAGGGCTCAGGGGGAGCGCAATGGTTTGCATCAAACCTGGCAGTAACTCCAGAACGGGGAAGGCCAAGGGGATCCTGAGGCTGCTTCAGCATGGTGGGAGGAGAGAGGGCTGAAGGGACCTGGGGGTGGGAAGCAGGGACCCCCCATGCCATGGGCTGGCAGTTCTGGGCCATCCCTCCTTCATCACCAAATCTACAGGTCCAAGCCTGGAGTGCCAGCGTTCTGCTATCAAAGCTGGTTTACCCCCTGCAATCAATTGCCCAAATACTCTTCTTCCTCCCCACTTCCCACTGATAGCTGTATCCCTGGGGGCTGGCAGGGAGCAGCCAATGCTGTTATCTGTGCCTCTCCCCCTTATCTGGCTCCCCGCACCGATACGGGAGCGGCTCTCAGGTGAGGAGGTTCAGCCAGCTGCTGCCCCATGGGGAGTGTGGCAGAGCCCCATCAGATAGCAGCACTCCAACGTCCCCAAGAGGTGATAGGGTGGAAATGGGATGCTGCAATGAGGAGCCTGGGGATATGACTGCTGCTTCCTTAAAAAATAAATAAAAATATAAGGCTCAGGTTCCTCTTTCCATCCCTTATAGTAGCAACGCTCGATCCTGCCAAAAATAATTAAACAGTAGTGGTGCTGGGAGAGAGCTGTGGCTTTTATTGCCCTTATCTGCTGGCTTCTGCAGGAGTGGGACGTCTGCGTGGGGGTCTGGCCAGGGACGCGCTGCACACGCCACAGGCAGAGCAGCTCCGCTCTAAATCACAGCATGCCATGATTTACACAGCAGCTCACGGGTTAGGTAACTGCAGTAAACAGAATAAACAGAGCTTGCTCGGGATTTATGGACCGACAAAAGGACCTTTAACCACAAAAGCAATGTGCTTTCCAGCCCTCTGCTATCACCAGATCCTAACCGAAGGCTTAAATACTTATGTCAAGCCCTTGCAGACCAGGAGTTGGGCTGCATTCAAACTGCTCCTTTCCCCCTGTTCCCCTGTAATCCTTCTGCTTGCACACCTCCTGCCCGTTCTCAGCTGCCCACTGACGCCAGGAGACTTTTTGGAGCACTGCTGCCTGCCCCCAGCAGCTGCCCATGTCCAAGCAGGAGCCTTGATTGCTATTGCTGAGATAAACCTCCCCAGCACGAGAGCTGCTGTCTGCGAAGCAATTAAGTTTTGTTGTTTGTTTTTCTGGAGTAAAAGCGGTGTTGGATTTTCCCGTCCTTCTCAAACATGTGCTTCTCCCTGTGGACATGAGTAATATAGCTGTTAAACAACTCTCCACGTTGTATGCCAGGCAGGAGGGTGGGAGTGACGGCACAGCACCCAGGGAACCCCTTTTCTTTTGCCTTCAAAGAAGAAAAACCTTCAGACCATTTATAACATGGCATCAGTGCAGAAAAGGCAGCTGGAGAGGAGCTGCGTGTCCGTTCCCAGCAGCCACAGCTGGAACGTGTGCACGATGGGGAGTGAAGGAGGCGCGTGTAAAACCAGGAGCTGGGCTGGGAAACTTTGGGAAATTTGACATTAATGGGACTTATCAGCAGAGTCAGCCACAGAGAGCAGCACAGCAAACGCAGCGCTACCAAACGTGTGCTGGGAGCCCAGAGTTACCTGGAGGCAGCCAGAGAGGGAAAGGCATCCGGGAAGGGGCTGCCGTCCTCCATCGCACACATCTTTCTTTAATTCCATTGAAAGCAACCTGATGTATTTGAAATGGAACAACCCAAATCCACACATTATCCTAAATCCAGGAGACCTGCCAAAACCCCTGTTTTAATACATTTCCAAACTGCCTTTTCCTCCTGTCTTTGGGAGCCAAGGTATGGCTATTTAATTACAAGCACAACCTCCATTTAAGAAGCCCTCATAACGAGGCTGGTGCAGAGAGGCATCCCACTTTCCCACTGGCTGACAGAGGTGCTGCAATTAGTGTGCTTTGTCCCACATTCACTTTTGGCACAAATCAGTGAGCGATGCATTAGGAAATGAGCTCACAGCAGCCACAAACCCACCCGTTAGATGGGACCGAGCCCAGAAACCTGCCATGGGGAGGGGTTGGGGATAGCTGCTTTGCGTGGTCAGAGCAGTGGCACCAAGTCCTCCATGGCATAGTCCAAGAGAGAGGAGATGGGAAAGAAATACAGGAGGGTGGGAGGGTTGGATCAAGTGGAAGGAAGGAAAAATCAGAGTGGGAGAGAGAAGCCAGAATGGCATCACTGAGAAACTGCTCTGCGGTCCTTGCGGTAGCGGCACAAAAATGTTTCTCTTGGCTTGTACTGAGCCAGGAATACAAGCTGACCCATGGAGGGAGTTCAGGGCCGCTCAGCTCTGAAAGTTCCTGCAAAGAGTTTCTCTGAAGGTCAGGGGCACTCCAGTATGAAGCGATGAGATGCAGGCTCATTTCCCTGCCTGGATGCCCTAAACCCAGGGACAACTCAGTAGCAGAGACACCATGGCACATAGGATGGAGCTGGGTGTGCAGAGCCCTGCTGCAGCCCCAGGAAACATCACTTGAACCAAAGCACTGCCCTGGTGTGCCCAGAGAGGACCAAACACTTGCTCCATGCCACCTGTTTATTGTGGTGTCCTCCCCATTGCCCCTGTCCTCATAGGATCATAGAACCATTTGAGTTGGAAGGGACTCTTAAAGGCCATCTGGTCCAACTCCCCCACAAAGAACAGGGACACCTGCAGCTCGATCAGGCGCTCATCCAGCCTGACCTTGGGTGTTTCCAGGGATGGGGCATCCACTGCCTCTCATGGGAACCTGTTCATCCCACACTGGGGACCAGGGTGTGCTGCAGAGTTCAACTGAAGCGGGTTGGGGTCTTGCCCCCTCCCACCAACCAGGCTGCAGATTTGGGTCTGCACCAGCCCTCCTACACCATGGACATGGGGATATAGAATGAGCCAACACTTGAGCAGTGCCAAAATCCATAATCAAGGGGCTCAGCTGGGCATGGAGCCACTTGCACTCTCCCCAGCACAGGGGAGCTCCCTATCCCTCAGTCCCACATTCCTTAGGGAGCACTGGGCCACCCCAGGCTCCCAGGAAGTAGTGGGGCCACAGTGGAGCCAGCACCATCCCCATCCATCACTCTTATCAGCCCTGCTGGTCCCTGACAGCAGGGCCACGTGGTGCGAGAGCGTGGCGATAAGCCACAACACAAACAACAACAACTGTTCTCCACAGGGGCTTCAAAGCATCGTGCTGAGATTTATGTAGCCGCTGAGCCCAGGCGGGTACCAGGAGGTTGGGGCAGCCCCAGGGGGGAACGCGGGCAGAATGTGGTGCCACAGTTTTTGCGTGCAGTTCTGATGAGCTCTGCGGGTTTAATAGTGACACTGGCAAAGAACTGAGCACATCGTCCTGCGGGGGGCACAGCCCAATAAAAGCACCAGCCCTGCTCCAGGCAGGATCAAGTTGTATGGCTGTGCATGAGAGCATCCCTGGCTTCCTGCCTGCCTCTCCAGGCTCCCAAACTGCCCACGAACATTTCTTCTGAGTGATTTGCCAGCAATGATAAAGGCCATTTGCTTTCCACATGCAACCACCCCATAAAGGAGCCTCGGTGACCAGTTCTCGAGCTGTCAGGAGGCAGATTTAGGGCTGGTCCCAAGGAAAATCCGAAGGACAGAACACCTCACTTATAAGGACAGGATGAGAGCTGGGGCTGTGCAATCTGGAGGAGGGCAGGCTCCAGGGAGACCTGAAAGCAGCCATTCAGTGTCTAAAGGATGGCTATAGAAAACGGGACAGACTCCTTAGCAGGATCTGTTGTGATAGAACAAGGGGATTAAAACTAGGAGAGATTTAGACTGGATGTAAGGAAAAAGTTTTTTTAGAATAAATGTAGTGAAGCACTGACACAGTTTGCCCCATCCCTGACGAGGGGATGGATATCAGGTTGGAGGAGCTCTGAGCACCTGATGGAGCTGTGAGTGTCCCTGTTCATCACATGGGAGTTGGATCAGATGCCCTTTAAAGTGTCCCTTCCAACTCAGATGATTCTATGAAAATAAGAGCCCAGACACAACCACGCTCCATCCACCTCTGAGAGCCCATATGAGCACCACCCTGCCTGCATCAGTCAGGACAAAGCACTTCAGGAGTAACAGAAGAATCATTGTCTCAGTTTACGCACAATAACTTTCAGCTGTTTACATATCTGATTTTCAAGCGTAACAACACTACTGAAACAGATCCATACACACCTGAGCTGATAATTACCTCCTTCTCTTCACGGAATTTCACTCTGAGCTGTGTTCGGATGTCAAGGCATGTTGAAAAACTAATGATCATCAGCTTTGTTTTCATTAAACTCTTTGAAAACATTATATGAGCACTGCTCATCAGAGGCTCTTGCTTTCATTTGTCAACAAGATTACTCCAAATTAGAATTGTTAGCTTAGATTTGGTAACAGGAAATTTAATTGAATTAGAAGTCTGTTTCGTTTCTCCCTCCTCCTTTTGAGTTTTTTTTTTTAATTAATGTTATAACTAAGGTGCAAGAGCACTTAGAATCATTGAGCAAATATTAAGGTTGGAAAAGACCACTAAGATCCCCAAGTCCAACCCCAGCCCATCCCCACCATGCCCACTGACCACATCCCTCAGCGTGACATCTCCATGGTTCCAAAACACCTCCAGGGTTGGTGACCCCACCACCTCCCTGGGCAGCCTGTGCCACTGCATCACTGCTCTTTCAGATAAGAAATTCTTCCTAATATTCAACCTGAACGTACTCCATCCTTTGTGTTGGGGCAGCTCTGCCTTCCTCCTCTTTCCTCCCTCACACTGCCTGTAGCCCACTCTCACTCACCCAGCCTCCACAAGAACTACCTGCACCACCACACAGAACACACCACCTCCCCCCTTTTATACCTCCAGTGCTGATGTCACTGCTCCTACCACAACCTGATAGGCTGGGGGCACGGCCTCCCTGCTCAGCACCTCTTAAATGTGGGCAGGAGCCCCCACCATAGAGGAACTGGAGCAGTGTCCTGCTGCATCCTGCCAGGAGAAAGCGTGCCTGCACATATACATACTTACATACATTATGATATCTTGTTTTAATTACATTAGAGCAAATGACTCCTTCCCCTATGGTTTATATCAGCGCTTTGGGTTTGTAATTTATCTTGGCACAGTCTAGACTGGAGCCACTTTGAAGCCATTTCAAACAGGATGAGAACAAACAATTTCTCCGAAGTGGCTGGATTAGGGAGGCTGGCAGCCATCCGTCTTCATGGGGCGGTGCATGGCAGGGCCGTGTCCCTGCTGGGGCCCTGCCAGCTCACTGCTCGCTCCTGCGCTGGGACAGAGGTCCCAACCCCACTCCAGCCTCAGTGGGCAATCGCTCCAGCAGCTCCTGTGTGAAAGGGTTTGGTAAAAGGCACCACTGTGGGGTCTGTGTAACGAAGACCTTGTTTATTGCTGACTATTTGCACTCATTTTATCCTTGAGTGCTAAAGAGGAGTTGGTTGTACCAGGCAGGTTGGAGCTCCATCCATTCATCCATCCCTGGGGCTGGTCCTGCTGCTCCTCCAATCCTAAGGGATGTGCTCATCCCATCCTGTGCCCAAAAACAGAGCACAGATCCTTCAGCCCAAGCTGGTGACAGCAGCAATTCAACAATGTGCAGTATGTTTCCCTATAAACCTCACTGGCAACTTTAGGGCAGAAAATCTCTTATTTTCTTCTGATAAAGGTAATCCTAAAAGTGGCTTTACTAAGTTATGGTGTTTTGTCATGATATATATTTGTTTTGGAGAAGTAAATACTGAACTGTTTTCTTAATTTGGAAGGGTACCTTCTAAATCAATGCCTTCAAGAACCTCAAAAGTCATAGAATCATTAAGGTTGGAAAAGATCACTGGGATTGTGCAGCCCAACCACCAACCCACTCCCACCGTGCCCACCACGTGAACAATACCACATCTATCTCTTTCTTGAAAACCTCCAGAGATGGGATAAGCAGAGAATGGAGAAGAAGTCTCAAAAAAAAAAAAAAAAAAACAAGAAACATGAGAAATTCTGGAGTCCTCAGAGAAATCACTTCCCCCAGTACCTATTAGGTAGAGGTTGAAGTCCCAGGGAGCAGCACTGCTTACTTGAAGGGTTTCCTCCAAGGTCCATGGTGGGGATGAGAAGTCCAGGGAAGAGCTGCAGGGAGATCAGGATCTATCAAGGAGGCAGAACCAGGTGTAGCACCTGAGCACTGATCTTATAGAGATCCCACCCATGGGCAAGGTCGGGGGTTCCAGGTGAGGCTGCATGTGGCCATCAGCCTCATCAGTGCCCATGCCCTGTTGTTCCCACCCCACACCCAGGTCTCCCCATGCTAAAGCTCTGCACCGGCTGCGTTTCCACAGACCAGGCTGGGAGCTGAGCAGAGCTCGCCTGGAAACACATGTGTTTTCTATATTTTCCACCCAAATGATGGGTTTTAAACATTCTAGCAGCACCATTCGCTCAGTGAAAGCTGCCAGGGTTTATGACAGATCCCTCCTCCTTACAGCTTTGAAATGAGGCTGTAAACATGCTCTCCAGGCTGAAGTGTTGCCTGTAAAGGGGGCTGCTCCCCTCCTGATGTGCCTATTGGCTCCAATTAGCACTGGCAGGAGTCAACCGCAAAGAGAAGGGAGAGCTTATCCCTGGGAGTGAATTGATTTATTTACAGCGTTTTCAAAGCGAGATGAATATGGCTTTCTTTTTTTTTTAATTCTTTTTTCCCCAAATGAAGTTACCCATTTGCAAAAGCAAAAAAGAACCAACCTCTAAATCGCCAGAAGCGGGAGGATGCTGTCTGCTTTCCCCGAGACAGAAATTCTGCGTTGTTAAGAGGGCTCCTGGCATTTCACTGCAAGCCTTGCTCAGGCTGTGGGCAGCGCAGGGCAGTGCAGCTGCGGGTCCCAGCCTCTGGGTTTGGATGTGAATACGATACAATATGACATGAGCAACCTGCCCTGTTCTGACACCCCATTATATGTTTGGGAAGCAGGCGATGCTTCCATCTCTGCTTCCCAGGGCCACTTTCAGCAGGGGAGCCATCACCCCAGGGGGAATCCTGCAACAGCCCCATGGGAGACAAAACCCATCTGAAGGAGAGTGGGGCTCTCTGCTCCCTGTGCCCACAGTGGGAGCCAGGGGGAATGCTGTGTGCCCACTGTGCCACATGCAAGCATCCCTTCAGGTTTGCACCTCATTTGCTGTGTTCCTGCCAGTCGAGCTCTGTCAGGGCTGCCCGGGGCAGGGAGCAGTTAGGTGCAGAGAGCTGCTGCCTTCACAAACTGCATTGCTTCATAGAATCATAGAATCACTGAGGCTGGAAGAGACCTCTAAGACCATCTAGTCCAACTGCCAGTCCATCACCACCACACCTACTGAACTGTATCCCCAAGTGCCACATCTACACGGGGAGGTTTATGGAATTTGGAGTGGATTTAGTGGCAACCCCAGGGGATATTGCTTGTTGCACCGTACTGAACAGGCTGGAAGCTCATTCTGCTCGTTAAGGAGGAAAGCAAAAAAATTTCTTCTCTGAAACAGTGGTGATGCAGTGGCACGGGCTGCCCAGGGAGGTGGTGTGGTCACTGTCCCTGGAGGTGATCCAGAACCGTGGAGATGTGGCACTGAGGGACATGGCCAGTGGGCATGGTGGGGGTGGGCTGGGGTTGGACTTGGTGATCTTGGAGGTCTTTTCCAGCCTTAATGATTCTATGATTCTATAAAACAATGTGATTTGTGAAGGCAGCAGCTCTCTGTGCCTAACGGAATGTCCCCATATCTCTGTGCCACCGGGGCTGCCCTGGAGGTGGACATTGGGCACCCCACTGCCTACAGCACTCTGGCTGTTTCCCATGGACGCAGTGGTGAAGTGGGAAGGACGAAGCTCTGCAGGCAGATGGGAGGGATGTGATGCAGCCTCCTGGCTCTGCCCCACCATCCAGACAGCCATACCCGTGCTTCAGTTTCCATGCAAGCCAGTGCAGTAGCTCAAGGCACCGCGCTCAGGCTCTCGAGAGAAACCAGGCGAAGCCACGCGCAGAGCCCAGCACATCCCAGTGCTGATAGCAGAGCCCTGTGTTGGGGCTGGGCTCAGCTCGGCAGCTGAATCAGCAAATAATTAGCAGGGCCAGAGCTGGAGGATTAGCTGCACTCCTTCCCAACCCTCCAGCCCTGCGTTAACCCTTTCATCCACATCACAGCCCTGAAGCTTTGGGGTATCTTGCATGTCCCCTCACGGCACTGCGGTCCTCGCATGCAGCATCCCGGGGAGCAGGGCGAGATGTCAGCCCCGCGCCTGGCGGCTCGTTTGTTCACCTCCAGGCAGCCCGATGACAGCGCTTCCCTTTGCTACCAGCTGCAAAAACCTGGCAGCTGATTTAGGAGAGCTCCCGGGGCCCAAAATGTAAACCGTTTTTCACCAGGAATGTATAAGCAAGCCATAAAATAAGGGATTTGGGTCTGGTCACATGGGACAGGCCTCCCATAAAATTGAAGCATTGATCTGTATTTTCGTGAGTAGCTTCGGAGCTGCCCGGATGATGGAAGACCTGAGCTTTAACAAACTCTGTAATCTCCCGCCATACATCTGAAGTGGCATGTTTGAAGTCCGAGGACGAGTTATTTATATTATTTATATTATGCACGGTGAAAGGACATGAGGCGGAACACCGGTGGCGGGTGCTGTTTGTGGCCCCGCTGTCCCTCACCACTGTGCACTGGGGATGCCCGACGTGGGCACACATTGACAATGGTCCAAGTGTCCCAAAACCAGCGGTGCTGGGACGAGGCACCACCCCCAAAGCCACCTGATATGTGTCACTCGTCCCTGCTCTGGCTCAGTCCCTCCTGGTGGGGTCACCCCGTCCCCAGTCATTGTATTCACTATAAAAAATGTAAATCTGAGGCTGAACAAAGTGCTTTACAAATTGGAATCTGAGCTTTGGTGAGGCCAGAGGGAGACGTGGGGTGGTGGCATCAGTGCTTCATTTCAGCCGTTTCAAAAGGTGACTTCATTCCTCCTGTCCTGGAGATGTTCCCTCCCTGCACTGAATTCACTTTCCTTCACTGAAGGAGTTAAATCAAAAATGGTTCAGAGCTGGAAAACAGTTCCTTCAAAACCAACCAAATGAAAAATCCCAAACCTGCTGGAGTTACCTAAAGCACTTCTCAGCGTCCTTACTATTTTCTCTGCTTTTTCCCATTGCAAATCCACAGGACCCTGTGATCCCAATGAAGGATTACCCAGGGCTCCCGTGCCATGGAAATCCCCGGGTCCTGTGCCCAGATGGGCTGCAGCCTGGGCAGGTGCACAGCTCAGACTCAGCCCCATTGTCAGGGGTGAGTGGAAAACGGCAGTGCTGCAGAGAGCAGCAGAGCAGTCAGGGAATTTTGGGGGCTGCCTGCCCTTTGCTGCTGGGAGCCTGTGACAGAGCTGCTTTTTCAATATCTGCCTTTTCTCTGTGGCTTCCTCATAGCAGATCTCTCTCTGGCTGCTAAAAAACTGGGAATACTGCAGCGTCTTGGGGGCTAAAAACTGGGAATATTGCAGCATTTGCGGGTTCCTGTAAAGGAAAGCAGCCCCACCTTCAAAGCAAATGCCCTCCACTGAATAAGCCCCAGCACGCCTTCCCATCACAACCAGCTCCACTGGGGCTACATGATTTTGTAGGGACGCACTGCACGCAGATTGCCATTGCTGTGCAAAGCTCAGCACCCAGCTTGCATTCTGCAGAGCCCAGAGCTGGGTTCCCATGCCCTTGGCGGGGCTGAGGCAGCGACTCCTCAATCCTTTGCCCACTTAAGGCAGGCTCCTTGCTCCAGCCCGCGCGGGGCATAGCTGAAATGCTTTGGGCTGGGTTCGGGCTCTGTGTTTCCAACAGCAGCCAGGAACGAGCGGGATGGGGTCTGCTTTGTCTCAGCACCCGCGCACTGGGGGTGCAGTGATTCCTTTGGGACGCGGCTGAGCAAAGCCCCGCGCAGGAGCCGGCTGCTCCATGCCACTTGAGGAGGGATTAAGCCTACACGCAGATAAGGGATAGCAGTGTTATTTCCCAGCCCAGGTGCCGGATTTGCTTCCAGCTGGGTGCGGTGCTGGGCCCCGGGGTGCTCACCCTGTGAGCTTTATTCCAGGGGAGCTGCAGTGAATGTGCAGTTCTTCATTGCATGGGGGAAAGTGTTAGGGCAGATGTGGGCAGGGGGCAGCCACCTGTGCTGGTGCTGTGTGCCCCGATTCCCATGGGAATAAGAGAAACCGAGTGCTGCTCTGAGCAGTTCTGCTGCAGCCCCGAGCACCCCCTGCATGGCCGTGCACAGGATTTGCACCGGGGCCGCTGCGGAACTGTGGCTATGGGAAAAAATCAGCTTTTGCTGAAAAAAACCCCAACATTTTGAAAAGCCTTCAATGCAGTCACTTAAAAAGGGGCGTGTGTATGTGTGTGCGCGTAAATAATCTGAAGTCGGTCTCAGGAGCGTAGCTGGGCTGACTCGTGGCTTTTTTATGCATCGCAACTGCGAATACTGTAAAAAACACTTCCAATGTCTCCCAGGGCCTCGGAGTATTCCAAAGCACCAATTACCCGCGCACCACGGGCAGGAGGGCTTGTGTGAACCCTGTTACACCATCACCCCGAGAACTGTGCCTCCAAATCCCCTCTGTGCGCCGATGGCTGGAACTGATTTCTGCCCGCGCTCCGGCACTAGTAAATGTTTTAGCTTAAAAACGTTGAAAACCATTAAAACCAGCCCGTGTGCACTTCTGACGGAGAAAATCCCACACAGATGGACTGCATTGAGCCACGAGCAATTATTTTCTGGCGTTCCCGTGAGCTAATGAGATCATCAGCAGTCCCCGGTGGCGTCGGTGCCCTGAGCATCCATCCAGGCTCCTCCTCCGGGCACAGAGCCCCGCGGGGCTGCGGGCAGCACGGGGCGCCCCATCGCTGTGCCACGCACTGCCCGCGCACACCCATCGCTCCGGCACTGCAGCCTTATCAGCACCAGAGCCCTAATTACGCTCCCGCAGCGTAGTGCCGCGGGCTCGGCCGGTGCCTTACGGGCCCGACTCCCTTAGACAGAAGCTGTTATTGTCCAGATGAGGGGTTTGGAGTCTTGCAAACGCAATCCTACCCTCAAAGGGAATTTCTTTCGCTGACACTTCTCAAGACAAAGAAACATTTCGGCGGGGTCCGGCTGCGGGCGCGGCCGGTTTCCTTCACCCGGGGGGCTCGCGGGGCTGCTCCCTATTGCTTCCACTGGGGAGGGCAGCGTGCGCTGCTCGGGACCCCTCCAGCACCACCGCCGTGCTCGCACCGTGCCCGCCGCAAAGCACCACGGCGCTGCGACGAGCGGTGCCACCGCGGTTCGGGGCGGTCCGGTCGGACGCAGGCAGCTGTTAGAATGGAATCGGCGCGTTTAACAAGCTGCTGCGCAGACTGGATTACCGCGTGCACTCACCCATAGTTCATTAGGGCTTCGGAACGGGAATCCACGAGAAGTCATGAAATACGATCTCCTAATCTCTCTTAAGCAGGAGAAGCCCGGCTATAAAGAAAATACCTTTTAAAAATACCCGTGAAGTGAATAAATCTCTCCTGGGCTAAAAGGCACCGAGAGCTGAGTGCTGCACAGGGGTCTCTGCTCACAGGGAAAGGGACTTTGCACTCAGGAGGGGGAACTGAGCGCTTTCTGGTTTCTGTCCATTGGAAATAGATTTGCAACGGCTTTTTTTGGGAGGGGGGAAGAATGAAAGGCATGGGTGGGAGGAGAGGGTGGGTGCTCCTGAGATAGCCAGGAGAGGGAAAATTCTGCTTATCCCAGGGAGACGCCCATTCTGGTGTCCCCCTCGGTCCTTCTCCCTGAGCCTGGGGCTGGAAATGTCATTTATGGGCAGGAGTAGCACCCAGCAGCACTGCGCACCACCGAGAGCATCCTCTGCTACTGGGACAAGCAGACAACCCCTGTGAAGATCCCTCATCTACTCCGAACCATCGCCGCCCTTATCAAGAGAGTGCTCAGCGCACGATTAACTGAGGGCTTCATTAATACCGGTGCAGCTGGGTCTGCTCAGGGGCTTAACCCGAAGCATGCGCTGCTCCGGCCGAGGCTCTCCATGCACCGTGCACATCTGGCTGCCGCCCGCCCCTTCCAGACCTTTCTTCTCTCCACGGGCACGCGGGTTATCTGAAGGGGAAGGAAGTCTGCAAGCCGGCTCTGTCCTCCAGGGCTGCTTCATTCCTCGGCGCTCCCGGGGGATGATTTGGCAGTAAGGAGCGTCGCCAAAAGGAATGTCCCGTGATGGACGGGGCTTAACGGGACACCTCGGCACTCACCGCCCGGCAGAGCCATCCCCAGCCGGTCCCCAGCAGCATCCCTGTGCTGGTGTGCAGAGGGGATGCTGGGTGGGAGGATGCGGTGATGCGAGGGGATGTGTGGGGCTGCCTGTGCTCGCACGTGGGATGCACAGGAGGATGCCCACGTCTCCCACCAGACACCTCCGCGCAGGCACTGATACCTCTCTCTGGATGCGCGGGCTATGCAGACTCCAAATGTTTGACAGAGCAGCGTACGTATTCCAAACACTGTTTGATTCATGTTTTAAAGTCCCACTTGCAAGCATACTTCCACAGCTCGGACATCAATCACAGCAAATATGTTCTTATAAACAAAGCAATACAGACTGACTGTCTCTCCCACCCCTACCATATGCAGGTCAGCAGGCAGCACCCTGAGGAGAGGCTTTTTCCAGCACATCTGAGTCCTCCTCTGACAGCAGCCAGCACAGGTACCTTGGGAAAAAACAACAGGAAATCTATTCCCAGGGGCACGTCACCACACAAGGGGTCTGGTAGCCCAGGACAAGGCAGCCGAGTCCTCCACCGCTGCCATAGGATGGTTTGGTCCCATTGCACCCAATGCCCACAGACACATGGATGGGCAGAAGTGGGAATGCCACAGCCAGCACAGGGATGTCCCAGTGCCCGGAGTTTCTCCATGCGCAGTTGTCCATGAGTTCTGTTCGTTCTTCAACCCTCACTGTCTGATTATGGCATCTAATACCTGGATGCTAAGAAATCTCTGCTCCAGATTCATGGATTTTGCAAAGAAAACCTCTGCTCGGGGCACGCGGCGAAGCGCAGGATGCTGCTGGTAGGCTTCTCTCCCCCTCCTCTGCCCTCTGTTTAGGAAAAATAAATAGGAAAGAATCCAGCAGCGGCGCTTCCCCTCGTGCTGCACGAGATGGATCGGCACTCGCAACCGCAGAAAAAAATGACCCAATGTGATCCAACGCAGTGCTTTGTCCTGAAATGCTCTGCTCCATATAAATAAATGGCTCCTCTGGAGCAGGGTGACACATTCCAGCCCCAGACAGTGACACTGACGGATGTAATCGGGCTGGAAGGTTTAATGGGAACATGGCACTGGTGGAGCCGGCAACGAGAAATTTATGGGGGATTTGACAGAGGAAGAGGAAAAACACCAATGGCTGTGGTGCAGGGAGCGCAGGACGGGCCAGCAGCCAGCTCAGTGATGTGGTGTGTTGGGCTGGGTGGTGCAGCAGCCTCCTGTCTCTGTCCCTATCCACATCCCTGTCCATGGTGAGGGGACAGCAGGACAGTGGGCAGCAAAGGGGTCCTGGTGCTTTGCCACCCAGAGAGAGCAATCAGGAGATGTCTGAGTCCTTCACTGCCTGTGGGAGTGATCAGAGTCCCATCCCTGGAGATGTTTAAGGCCGGGCTGGATGGGGCCCTGTGCAGCCTGGTCTGCTGGCTTGGAACCAGATGGGCTTTGAGGTCCCTTCTAACTCAACCACTCTAAGATTCTATGATCTCCAACTGGGAAAACTTCGCTGTGCAGCTGAGCATGTGCTGAGATAGGTAGGACCTTTCCAACCCTAATGACTCTCTGATTCTGTGACAGTGTCCCTCTGGGCCTGAGCTCCCCCTCCCAGCTCGACGCAGAGCACCCAGCCACCAGCAGCCTGAGCCACGTGCCACATCCAAGTGGGTGACTCAGGTTTTGACCGTCCATAGCACTGTACTGTGGGAAACTGGCCAGTGCCCAGACTCTCCATGTTGGACACACAGATTAGGGATTCCCCCCCGCCCTGCCCTGCCCTGCAGCCCCGTGGCTCCTGCAGCATCTCTGTCTGCATCTCGAGCCACGATGGCCCCAGATAGCAGCGAGCCCTCGGCCGCAGGGCTGCGGGGCCGATCAGTGAGGAGCCAGCCCTGTCTGCACCTGGGGCTCTTCCCCAGCGAGGCGTGCAGCCAGCCCCGTCCTGCAGGCCAGGAGGGGAGAAAATGTGTCACGCTACTGCAGGGAGCCTTCCCGGGCTTCTTATCAGCACAGGAAGAGCTGCAGCTTAGGGGCAAATAGGAGATGCTTTGCCTGTTGCAGAGTTTTTTCCTACCAGCATACAGTGCAGGCAATGGCTCCCCCGGTTGGACCCTGCGTCCCAGCTCCACTGTCTGAGCCCCCGCAAATATACCGGGGGAGTGCTGAGGAAGTTCCATTTGTTTGGTACGGATGTGTGCGAGAGAGGGGGGAGAATCGGCCTCCTTGTCCCATATGCTAAATAATAACATCCATATGAAGAAAAACAAGAGTGGAGCAAGGGACGGGACCAGCAGATCTGGCACAATCAGAGACGGATCAGCTGCGAGGCGCGGGGGGGCTGCTGCACACAGGAGACCCGGCCCAGCTTGGGTTTCGGCTCTGGTTAATGACACTGTAAATTAAGGCTGTCATCTTCAGAAAGGATTTTTCTTTTGGTTTCGGCTCGAGAAAACAACAACCCTCCGAAAGGGCGATTTTGCAGCCCCGCGGCCCCTTACAAACCATTGGGTTCTCTCAAACCTATCAGCACTAATTGGCACGCTGCTCCCTGCACTCAGGGTGCTCTGTGTTTATGTATCTGTATGGTATATTACAGGTTTGCCTGGGTGTATATTGCCGCTTTAGCAATCACTGGGATTTCTTTAGGGGTAAAGTGTAGTTGAAAACTGAGATTTAAAGGAAGGATCTTGGTGGCATCTCCTTGGGAAAGTCTGTCTGCTCACGGCAGGGTGCCCATATCCAACCCACAATATGGCTGCACCAGCACAGAGCTCCCTCTGCCCTCTGCCAGCACTGCCCGCCATGGGGAGCAGGCGGAGTGCCACCGGTGCCCCTCTCCTCACCCAACTTCTGTGCATCCCCTGTGCAGTTATGGGCATTTACGGTGCCAAACAGACAGACCTCTTTTTTTACCCCGACGAGATGCTTCCTGCAGAGATGGCCGTCTTGGTTGGTTTGGTTTGAATTTTAAGGGGAAAAGTTGGTTTGCACGGAGCCGCCCCGAATGCTTCCCAGCAAACTTAACAGCAAACTGGAGTTTGGATTAAGTACGCCTTACTGGGGATGGCCTCTTTTCCTTCATTATCACTTTCTTGGAAGCAAGGATCCAAAAGCAGAAATGTCTTCAGCTCAGAGCAAAGTATTTCATTTCATTTTTGAGTATCATGGGTGGGGGAAATCAGCATTTTTACAGGAGGAGCCGGATTTCAAACCGTTCTTCTGGAGCGTGTTAGGAGGGCTCGTGACATACAATAAATAAAGTCATTGCTCCGCACAGCTCTGGATTCACTTTTCCATCCCCGGGTGGGACTCCCCAAAGCCGCGGTGCCGCTCAGCGCCCACGTGGACCCACACATGGAGCTGATAGCAGGGACACATGGCGGTGTGGATCGCAATGCTTTTCCCACTGTGTATCTCAGGAGCGCATTCCAGCGCTGTAGGATGGGATGAGGATGGAGCAGACGGCCGGGACAGCCCCGCGCAGCGCTCCCCTCCACACAGCTCAGCTTTGTGCTTATCAAAGCAGTGGTGGTGGGGCAGAGGTTTGGGTACAAGCTGTGAACAGCAATGATTTCCTTTTATTTTTTTGCTCTGAACCGAAGGAACAGCCGCCCTGCAAACCTCCAGATTTCCATTTCTTCTCCCCATTTGCTTGGCCGTAGACCAAAGCTGAAAGAAACAACAGAAATAACTGACCCCCAGCTCCATCGCCACCTCCTCCCCAAAAAGCTTTCATCCTAAAAAGGAAAATATTCGCAGTCCCGCTCAGGCTGCGCTCCTGCTTCTGCCACCTCCCATTTATAAAACGAGAAAAGAGGGTGGAAAAAAGCACTAAAATTATTTAAAACCCTCGGATCCCAAATAATTCTCAGTTGTGAAAAAGTCCTAACAGGCGCCTGTTCATTTTTAACTCTCCAAAAACTGAGTTTCTTTGGTTTTTTTCTCTGCTCGGATTAGCTTTCTGCCTCCGGCTCTCGAGCCCACTGGCCGCCTTAGTGCATGTGTGGCATCTGCCTTTTC
Organism: Aquila spilogaster; assembly: GCA_024606505.1. Taxonomy (NCBI): domain Eukaryota; kingdom Metazoa; phylum Chordata; class Aves; order Accipitriformes; family Accipitridae; genus Aquila; species Aquila spilogaster. Next base: position 5,272 of record JANHGO010001338.1, on the reverse strand, counting down.
TCTGCTTTATGCACGATGCTTCGTCTGCATTTTTTTTCCCTCTCCGTGTTAAAAGGGGTGCATGAGCTGCTCGTACCTGTGAGATATGGGGAAACCCATCAGTTTGGGCTGGAGAAGCCACTTCTTGCTCTGAACACTGGGAAACCACTCCAGGTTCTGAGCAGACAAAACCAATGCTTGCGGGTCACGGGGTCCCAAAATATCACCATCCTTAGCAACCTGATAACTTAGGGCAGGGGAATCCGGCTGAGCCACACAGCTGAGGTCAGCCTCCAGATTTTGGCAGGGCACAGGATTTGGGGCACCTTGGAGGTGCTGGGCTACCCCATGGGAAAACCAACCCCGCTGCTCCCCTGCAACTCAGCAGCACTGTGAGGGCTTTGCCCAGAGCACTGCTCCAATTGGATATAAGAAACATTTCTTCTCCAGAAGAGCGGTGATGCAGTGGCACAGACTGCCCATGGAGGTGGGGGTCACCGTCCCTGGAGGTGTTTGAGAACCGTGGAGATGCGGCACTTGGGGTTTAGTGGACGTGGTGGGGATGGGTCAGCTGCTGCATTTGGTGATTTTTGAGGTCTTCTCCAACATCAATGACTCTGTGGCTCTCAGTGCCTGCAGCGCAGCTCAGCCCTATCAGATGCTCTTGGCTGACGCTGGCAGCCTGTGCTGCTTTCACCATCCTTCCCCACCACAAAACCAACCCGGAGCAGAGGAGCACCCTTTTCCCAGCCACTGCTACGGCTCAGCCTTTTCCTGCATGGGGTCCCACCCCGTAGCCCCTCTTCTTTTTCCACGCGTGTGAGTGCGAGCCGGCCCAGTCCTGCTCTGCCATCAGGGCGAACGCTGGGAGCAGCCGCCCAGCCCCAGCCCCAGCAGCGCAGCTCCAGCCGTGCCCCAAACCAGATGCTTCGGCCGAAGACGCCAGGAGCTGCCTTAATAAGCGATTATGCAATCCTTCTCGCATGGAGGAAATGTCTTTCCCAATCCCCAGCCATTAGCAGTTGGCTTATGCCCTGGAGCATGACATTTTAGAGCCCTTGTAAATTTGCTTCAGGAGTGGAAAGCGTCCGGAGGAGGGGCGGGCGCTGGTTTGTGTCAGTGCCGGCACCGGCGGGTGGCTTCGGCCGCCGCTCCGTGCCGATGGGCAGATGGCACCGCGGGTCCCAGCGGTCCCAAATCAGGGCTGGGGGACAGCAGTGCCGCTTCCACCCGAGCCCGAAGGCTCTGGGGCTCCGCACGGTCTCTGCACGGAATTTGGGTGGAAAGATGAGGATTTAGGGTAGGAAAGCGCCTCCTGCTTCGTTGCTCCGGTTTCTCCTGAAGGAAGAAGGGAGCGGGGCAGAGCGGCTCCCCGTGCACCTGGGGCTGCGGCTCAGAGCTCACGGACCCATTATTCCATCATCTTAAATTGTGTATCCGTGAAAGGCAACAAAATACGACGGGAAAACTCCCTCTGCGGCACATCCCCCTGCACCGCGCTCGCTGATTTCGGGGCTCAGGGGAACGGCTCCGGGCTCAGAGCAGAGCTGCGCTGCAGCCGCTGCGTCCCTTGTGCTTATTATTCGCGTCCCAACGTCGCTGCAAACCGACGCGGGACGTCTTTGGGGCTCGGCCGCTCTGCCCAGCTCCGCCGGCACAATGCGCCGTTGTTGATTCGGCCGCAGCAATTTTGCAGGTTAATTTATGGCCGCCACACCCCATTAGCGGCAATAAACGTGGAGCCCGGTTTTGCCGAAATCGTGAGTTACGATTTTTCAAATAAATACATTTTCCTATAAACCGGCGCTCTGTTTAGTTTGAGCGCTCCGCGCAGACACATCCATCTACATAAAATACACAGGAGAGGAAGCCGAGCTGTGACTTCGCTCCGATGACATAAAAACTTCTGTAAACACGGTGTCATTTACAGCGCGCCCGAAGGAGAGGGGAAAAAAATAAACAGCGCTGCCTGGCGCATCCCTGCAGGAACACATGGAAAATTGAATAATCTTTTTTCCATAATGCTTTGTTTTCGGTTTGATTTATCCGGACGAGGCAGTGTCGGGTTGGCCATAAATAGATCGGGTTGCTGGCGAGGGGACGGCTGAAGTTCTCTCCTGTATGGGGTGGGGAGAGCGGGCGCTTTGTACGGAAGGAGGGGATGGGTGGCACCGGGGCTGTGGGACGTTGGTGGGGTGACGGTGTGTGGGGGTGGGGTGGCAGCGGGACAGCAAAACGGGGCACTGAACCCCGTGCACCCACCTCTGTGAGCACAGCACAGCCCGTGCCTCAGTTTCCCCAGGTTTTTTCCCAAAGCGCGGAGCAGCAGCGGTGCTGGGAAGGTGCTGAGTGATGATTATTGCGCTGGTTCAGGCGAGTGCTATAAATACCCGGGGGCACCTTCAGACACAGCCCAGCTGCCCCGGGGGGGACGGCGCGGCCCCGCTCTGTTGGATGCCGGGTTTGGGGCACCTGGGGTATGATCTGCTTGGGGGGTGGGGGAGGGGGGGGGCACAACCTGCTGGGAGTGGGGGGGCACTGGGGACGGATCCTGCCCGGCTGCACCCCGGGGTGGGGATGCAGCCGGGTGCCGGGATGCTGCAGGGAAGACAAGGGGAATATTTTACGGGGCTGCAATGTAAACAGAGCTGGAGCAGAGCCCCTTTTTATGGAGTCCCTGTCCTGCCAGGGCATCTGCCAAGGCCCTGATTTACGCTCCTATTTAGATAAGGGAGCAGGGGAGGGGGAGCGGAGCTGGCGTCAAAGTCACAGCACAGCCCGGGCCGCCGCGCGCCGGGAGCTGATAAGGGGCTGCCCCAGGGTCGGGAGCTGAAACCACAGCCCTGTGCGGGGCAGGTGATGGATCTGCGGTGCTGCGGACCAGCAATAGCCTCACCCCGCCGCGATATGCAGGACGCCTTTCTCCAGGCAGGATTTGAAGGAAAACAGGTGGGGAGAAGCAGGGTTCCTCCCGCGATGCGAGTCATAAATCCCCTAATCCGATCCGCTCGCCGTTTCCCCCCGACACGAACGGGAGATGCAAAGCTAAAAGAAACTCACCCAAAGTTGGAGAAGTGCTAAATTTGGATGCCGTGACAAAGGCAGCCTGGTTTGATTTAGAAGGTGTCGGAGCGAAAAGGGCTCCGGTTTTATTATTTTATTAAAACACGAAAGATTAGAATGATTTTCCAAAGGAAAATCGGCGCAGCGGTCCCACTATTTGCTCAGCTGAATCCTTCCAGCGTGCACAGGGATCTCTGTCAGGAGGGGAATAAAGGAAGATAGTGCCCGGGCTGGGGCTGGGCTCAGGATGTCCGGCGTTACTCAGTGCTGCTGTGCCCAGATCCCGTGGGACGCAGCTGTAAGAGGGCTGCACACCGCAGGGCTTCGGGATTGGGGGATTTTGGGGGATGATCTGCTGGGTGACCCCAGTCTGGTGATTTGCTGGATCAGAGATGTTATAGGGCTGGGGATCACCAGAGGGAGCAGGGTGCTGTAGGTGATGCTGTACCGGCACAAGGCGGGACCCGATGGCACTGGCACCCCCCAGCCCCACGCAGGGCTCAGGGATCCCACCCAGACACCGGCGCTTGGGAAGAAATCGGGGGGCGGGGGGGACACGGCGACCTACCCAAGACCCGACTTAACGGCGGGGTAATCACTAGCAAATGTGCGCAGGGTGCTTGTTTAAAGCGGGTGGGGAAGGTGGGGGGGGAGTTTTGCATCGTCGGAGAACAAAGCAGGGGGTGAGGTGGGCCCCCCCCGACCCCTGGGGCCCGGCAGCAGTGGGGACCCCCTTGCACCCTGCCCCACTGAATGGGGGGGCCCAGCCCCAGCCCCCTGCCTCCCGCCTCTGCAGCGCGCCTTGTAACAGCTAACGATGGAAAATCCGAGGCATTTAAGTGGCTCCCGAATCCGCCCGGGAACCGTGATTGAGAGAAGTCAAATAAAATTTGTCATCTTTAAAATGCAGGAGGACGTTAATGGTGTGTTAGCCCGGATGATTAATACAAGCGCCTGCAAACAACCCTCCAACGTTTCCACCCTCCGCTGCAAGATGAATCGCTGCAAAGCGCCGTTAATCGCTAACATACCTCGGGCCCGAGCCCCTTCCTGCCCCGCTGCCGCGGTCACCACCGCAGTGCCCCGCTGTCCACACCGGGACAAACTGGGGCCGGTCCCAGTGCCACCCGGAGCTGTCACCTGGGGAGCTGTCACCCACGGGGGCAGGGGGAACCAGCACGGCCGCCACAGGGCTCAGCCTGGGGCTGGGGGAAATGCGGGAGCAGCAGCGGGACCCCCCCACCCCGGGATGGGGAAACGCAGGGCACGTCCCCACTGCCCTGTCAGAAATGTGTTTGTGTGCACGCGTGGAGCAGTTTCTATAGGTTTATATCTGTAGGTGTGCATTTTCTGTGCATGGGTGCGCGTATGTGTGTGAATACATATAAGTGTGTGTGTATATGCACGTGCCGTGTGCAGATATCTATGCACAGAACACGTGGTGGGTGTGTGCAGGCCACGTAACACACATGTGGTGCCATGGTGTGCGTGTGCAGTGTGCTAACTGCGGGTGTGTGCACAACGTGCATGGCTGCAGTGTGTATGTGACATCGTTGTGGGGCGGGCAGTGCACGCAGCGTCTCTGTGATATGTGTCCACTCGTGCGCAAGTGCTGTATATGTGCTTTCCCCAGGTGCACTTGCACACATCCGTGCAACACGTCTGAGTGCTGCCTGTGGGTGTGCAGCGTTCCCTCTGCACACAGGGCTCACATGCAACAGCCTGGGGAGGCCCAGCACCGCCATCCTAACGCACCCAGCCCGGGGGTGCTCCCTGCCGTGCCCTCACCCTCCTCTCCGCGTCGCAGCACCTTCGGCCGCGCCGCTCGCACCGGGCCGGGTCCCTCCCCGTCCCCCCGGGACTGCGGCTCTGGCGCTCCGCGGTGCCCACCCGGCCCCGCCGCACCGCGCAGCAGCCTTTATTCCCCCGCAGGGCGCTCCGTGGGAGAAGGCGCGGATATCCCGGCCCAGGAGAGGGAAGCGGAAGGGTTCACGAAGGCTGCGGTCCCCCCTTGGTCACTGCTCGCCCCCTTCTCCCCGTAGGGAGGGAGGAGAGCGAGCGGCGGAGGTGTGAGCCCGAATAAAACGCCCCTCCGCTCCCCCCGGGGCCCCCGAGCATCCTCCCCTGCCCATTGGTTCCTCGGCGGGGGGGCCCGGCCCTATATAAAGGCAGAGCCGGGAGGCTCCAGAAAGGGTTAAAAAAAAAAAAAAAAAAAAAAAAAAAGACTGAG
>JANHGO010001337.1:0-34794 GCA_024606505.1 Aquila spilogaster | reverse complement strand
TATGAAAACCTCTGAGTGATACATCATTAGAATGACTCTTGGATAATGTATAGTCTAACCTTTTCTACTAATCCCACTACAGAGAAGGAGGGAAGTTGACAACTTCTCTGCAGTGTTTTATTCCTACTGTTCCCCTGCAGAATTATCAGCTGCTTGCACATAGTTTGTCTCCTACTCTTTTAATTTCTAATCCTCACTTGTGTATAGCTGTCCATCACGTTCACCCCGAGCTCCGTGTACGTGTGAGTGCCATTTGAAAAGGATCCTTATTGCTATTCTGCTGCGGTAGCAAAGGCCCTGCTGTGTGAGGCCCTGCAAATGAGGAGAACAGGAGCGTGCCTTCGTCTGAGATTCAAATGCTGCAATGGCCAAAGGCCCTCAGGGAAATGAGTCGTGGATAGCTGGGTTGGCAGACCTAAGATGGACCCAGAAGTAGACCGGAGAATTTTGGTGTAGGCAGGGGCAGATCCTTAATGGTGCTCAGCTCCTCAGCGTGGCTGAGGATGCAGCTCCGGGGATGCTGTGGTATGAACAGACAGGAGAAGAAGATGGACTGCTACTGAAAGAAACAATTGTCAAATTGCATCAAAAAATGTGTATTCCTCAGGTGTGTTTTACCTTCTCATGCTGTGACCTCTCTCCTTTGGTGCCAAAAAGAAATGATTGTTCCCCTTTTTATCACAGCACTTCTGTGGCAGTCTAAATGTCTGTTCTCTTGAAAACTAATATATCCACTTTCTGTATTAATATTTGTGAGAATAATATTAGAAAGGTTTTATTTAATTACCTCACAGTTGAGGACTATATTCACACTGTGTTATAAAGCAGCTAATTACAGTGTTAGTGGCTTACAGTGTGCCATGCCCGCAGCGCAGTTTGTTGGAGTTTCTGAGAATTTCTAACAAGAAAATAGTTCGTGGAGTACTTTGCTGAATCTAGGCTGACAAATGTTGCATACCCAGTATCCTCACTGTGCTATGTGTCTCCTAATCAAAACTCTTTCACCTCTAAGAGCATTCGCGTTTCATGGAAAGCTTTGTACATTCAGGTTGTTTGACATATGTACTTTTTCACTGTCCTTGCTTGTTAAATCAAAAATACTTAAGATACTGCAGGGTAACAGAGTATTTGTACGCAGTGATTTCTGCTACTGCCCTCCTGGGCTTGGAATCATCACTGCTACCTCGCAGCAATCAGTTGCGGAGTTGTGAAACTGTAATTAAACTTCAGATGAGGAACAATGAATACAAGGGGCACCTCTTTCCCCTACTCAGCCCTCATTAATGTAAATGTCATTAATGATAAAGAATAATGGGGGGTAAATGCCATAATCCTAAGCTTGTGTGCTACCTTCCAACTAAGGTTTTCCAAACCTTAGACTCTTCTAAGGAGGATGTTTGTGAAAGTAGCTTTCTTTTGAGTTTTATGAAAAGCTTTCTGTGGTCAGCATGACGCTGCACAGAGCACGCTTTCTATTTCAGACAAAAATTGATACTTTTAGAAAGAAAAAAGCTCAGGTGGCAATGAATTTGGTTACCATGACTGGTTTAACTAATACTACAGAGGTCTAGAGCCCATTTACTGTAAGAGCTTGCAGTGTTTTAGCATTGTGATAAATATCTATCTGGCCGCTTAAACAGGATACGTGTTAAGAGCTCAGAGGTGCTTAGCTGCCGTTCATGAAGTCCTACTGGTGCCTTTATGAGGCCAGTTGCTAGCTCTCTAATACATTAGGTCGGAAACATTTCTCTTGGAGTTTAGAAGCTCTGCTGCAAGGAACTGCCTGTTTGATTCTTGGTCGTTAGGGATTGAGTCAGTTGTTCCACAGCACACCGTGTATTCACACACTGTCACATGTGATCTCTGATCATCACAGAGATCCTTGTAATAAAATATGTTGTGTCGCTGCATTCTCCTGTTGGAGATATATTTTGGTGATGGAAATGGATTTACATTCCCCGTGGTTCTCATCTGCTTATTCCTACTGCAGTGGTGTAAGCTATGGGCTCCAGCAGGGAGTGGGAGGCTGCTGTGGGCAGTGGACTGTGCTGTGCTATGCCATTCCCATGGACTGGGCACATGTGGGCACAGGAGGCAAGCAGTGTCCCTTTGGGCACGTGGCAAAATTAGTGCATTTTAAGTCACTGTTCGTTACCTTGTTTGCTATAGAACACTGCTTTCAGTTATCTTTATAAATTGAGTTCTGTGTCAGAATTGTCTGTTCTTCATCATTAACGGTGGCATTCTTTAAGGTGTCAGAAGATAAACACTTGTAGTATATAGTTAATGAAGATCAATATACTACATGTATATAAATATATATTGATATCTCTTGTCCTATTTAATAACGTACTTTAATTTCCACTTGGAAACACATTTTTTAGTTATAATAGTAGAAGCGTATTGTTTTCTCCAGTGATTGCAGAAGGTGAGTGAGTCTGGAGTATTTTATTGAATCTTCTCAGCATCTGTCAGCATTGGAGACGCCTGATGTAATCATTCAGAACTAGCTCCTGCAGAAAGCATTCGTATTGTGCATGGTTGAAACATACCATAGCCAACATTAACATTAATAAAGCTGTACTTTGTGCTAGTTACAGCATGTTAGTTTGGTAGAAATTCCGACCACCGCTGTGGGAGGGGAAGGGTTTGTGCATGCAGGGCTCTGCATTCTGGCACATGCCATTTTATTAAACAAATGTGCACTTGTGTGTACCCAGAAATGCATCTCCCTAGGAGATGCTCTAGAGAAATCTGTAATTCAGAGTAACTGTTTTATGTTTTTCTCTTTCAGCACTTTTTCTGCTTACAGATTTTCAGCAACCAGTATATACTTTTCTGTGAATCATACCAACAAACAAATCTTAATCTGTACCTGCAGATTAAATGCAGAAGAAATCAGTTATGAGTGTTTGGTTTACCTAAATTGAATTGCACCAGCTTTTTTATTGCACTTAAACGTCATGTGTTGGCCGTTGCATAGCTTGGTGACTATAAAACTTACACTTCGATTTCCATCATTAATATCTGCTCTTTCTGAGTTACAGACTCTTTTTTTTTTTTTCAAGTACTTCAGTATTTATGTAAAATTTGCAGTTTCAGCTGGCAGATTTATTTCTTAGAGCATTCATGAGATGTAAATGCAAGACAGATGTGAGCACAGACTGCCTAAGTGCACTTGTAGCTTTAAAGAAATATTAACAGACTCTCTTCCCTTCATTCCCTTCCATAATTTGCCATTTCAGGTGAAGAGCATTGAAAGATAGGAACCTAAGCTAAAGTATATTGCTGTCTTCTCCTCACATATTACATGTCTGAAGTCATCATCTCCTGTGTTATTGTCCTGAGTAGAGGTAATTGACTGATGTTACAATATATTGGCTCAGCTGTGTCTGTACTTGCTTGCAATGTTTTTATAGTTCACAGGTTACAGGACTCAGACTCTGTTTGTTGACTTGCTTGCAGAGAGCCATTCCTGTGTTTGGTTTCCTTAATGAACTGATGATTTGTGACACATGCTGTATACCAGCAGTGTTCTGTTTTGAAAACTCGCATCCTTCTTTGGATGGACTGCTTACTCTCCATGCTGAGAGAGAATAACAACACTGCTTGTGTAAGTTCCTATTCACTGCAGTGTATAAACATTAACGGAGCCTTATTGAGAAGTTACCTTTATGCATATGAGCAAAATTAGAAGGCCAAGAATTGTATTATATGAAAGTTTGCTTTCTTCTATAAGACAGGCTTCCTCAGTGCCTGAAATGCACCTCAGAGAATGATATAACAGAATTTTGCATGAAAATCTGTGCAGAGAGATTGTTTGGCAAAAATATGAATGTACAGGTGGGAAGATAGCTGGTACAGTGCTGAATACTGAGAATGCAGCATAATGTTTTTGTCATGATAAACTGATTTGCAACCACTTACTTAAATCAGCCCGTCAATTTTAATTAGTCTATTCAAATGTCTTGCTGAATGCTACAGAGCAGAAACGTTCCTAACATTAGGTGTTGCATAGGAAAATGGTTGATACACACAACACTGATCATTGCATGGTAGGACTGATGCTCTTCTTCAGATTGAAGGAGGCACACTGCACCACTGGGGTGCCAGATTGTTTGTCCCAGTAGCCGAGGAGCAGCAAAATGAAGCTCAGCTCTATGGACCCAGTTGTGATGTTGCTTTTGCACCTACAGTTGTTCTGCAGAAGCAGGCTGGGCCACCTTCCTGCAACGTATGAAGAGCACACTTATTTGGACTCAAAATTGTAATGTGCTGAGTGTAAAAATACACAGATTTTTGGACACAATGTTGTGTAATCCTTATTTAGTACTTCTATTATTTTAGTAACTTCACTATCTCTGTACTTAGAACTCTGCTATTTGTGGAGGATTCAGGGGATACTGTGGGTTTCTTTTACTGCTGCTGCTGGAAGGAGACTTGGTGATGAGTTGTATTATCTATGGCCTGTTAGGGAGTGGTAAACATTCTTCTTTGCTGCTGTGTTTTGGGATTATCAAGGGGTGTCGTGTTATTAGTTAGAATTTTTCTGGATTAATGAAACAAATCACAGATCACTGCATAACAATGTGCCTGAAGTCTGTGAAATGTTTTCTAAATATGACCCCTTGGATAAGGCCCGATGAGAATACAAAGTGCTGGAAGGAACATGGTAATAGTTTACAGACCCTGTATTTGGTTGTTTTCTTGCAGCAGCCATATAGCCGCACTAATTAGAAACTTGAGGTTTCTGTAGTCCATTTCCTTCTTTCTGCCTAACAGTACACAATTAACATCCAAATCCTCATCTTTGCTCAGGTGTTTCTGTCATTGACTTTAGGGGCAGCTTTGAATACAAAGTGGTTCAGATGGAAATAGAGGAAGTTTCCCATAGAAAATTATGATCTATACACAACTACACTAAGAGTATCCATCAGTCTTTTCAGAGTTTGACAGCAGTATTTGAGGCTGTCTAGTGTCGTGCGTAGGAAGGACTGTTACCCATGTATGGAATTTAAGTGTCAGAAGCCAAGAGAGCATTTTAAAGGAGTTTCAAGTGTCTATTAAAAAGATCCTGGAGATTCTATATCTTAATATGTTATGTTTTCATTTTTGTTCAGAAATTCCTTAAAAATGTGAGAAAAAATGTGCATTTCAAAGCCAAGAAGGAGCAGCAGGAGGACTAGTCTCTGTCATGAGTCAGAACCTTCTCATAGGTTCTGAATTTAGATAGAAAAATACTTGTTTTTTTTCTGGAAGTCACTGTGCTCTCTTCAATCAAGGGAACAGAAACATGTGACTTCAGCTGGGGGCCAGAAGCCTGTTTTATAGAAGTTGGAATATGTAACTTTGCTGCTTATGGTAAGTACTATGAATCTGTCCATAAGCTTATTTTTATGCTTGCTAAATGATCCTTGCATGGATTTTTGCTTGGTCATATTTCTTTGGCTGGAAGCTTTACTTATCCTCTGTTTTGGAGCACAGTAGTTCTGAAATCAGGTCTCTGAGACAAGCTCACACAGAAGTTATTTTAAATGCATTGATCTGGCCTTTCTTCTCATAGATCATTAATGTCTACTGCTTCTGGTATGCCTCAGAAGGTCTTGAAAGATGACTTTTTCCAATAACTTAGAAAACCTTTATCCTCTCTCATGCAACTCTTAGATTTTATGTTTCTCAAATATGACAGTCATTGCTTCTGGGTATTTCTTACACTTGATCCTTCTCATCTCTTAAATTTTGTTTATTTATTTTTAATGCATAACTAACAAATGTTTTTCTTTATGAAAGTGCCTTAGAAGCTGTATGTGGGAAGGCACTGAAGCATGTAAGTCATCCAGGTATCGTATATGTTGCACCCTTAAAATGATGACTGAATTTAAGTGCCTGATTAATGAAGATTTTAGGCTGAGTTGCATTATAAAAGATTCTCATGCAGTCCTAATCCAAATGTGAAGCTTACCTTGTCCACCTTTGATTGTGCTACCTAGTGAAGTTGCTTTTGCAGATGAGATGAGTATGGCTTTAAGTGTATGATTCATGAGAATGTTGCAATTGATTAGATGCTGAAGCTGTGAATAGGTCACGTAATTATATTCTGAGTCACAGTATGTAAATCCAGATGGTTATTGAAGTGCCTCACATTTTTACATTAGGGTAAAGGTGAAACAGCTTCATTAAAATTATTTTGCCGGTTGCATCTTCTATTACAGTTGTGTTGTTTTTTTTCCCAGTTGATGCTTCTAGGCTACATACCCAGATTCAGTGTATCGTCTTCCTTCAGGGATGGAAGTTACTGGTATATTAAAAGAAGCCCAGGTTCTCCAAACATCTTAGATTTGCTGATAAAGGTTAGCTGTATTTTATGTGCTATTATAGCAAGAAACACGAGCTGCTGTAGGGAATATGTTTGTCTCCACGGTCCTAGCATATTATCTTTAAATCTTATAAAAAGTTCATTCTCATTTCAATAACGGTAGAATTCGAAATTGAAAACTGTCTCTAAGATAAAAATAGATCACATTTGAATATATGCGCTACTTGCCTTCTAACTAATGCTGAATTGTGCTAGTACTACCATTGTCATCTTGTGACATAAACCTTCTTTGAGGTAATAACTACCAGAATATTCTTTATTAAATTTAAAAAGTAGCCTTGTTTTGGTATTTAATTTCTTGTTAAAAATGAGCTTTTTGATTTATTGCTGAGTGTAGTAGAAAATAACAGTGAAGTTTATACCTGTGATATGTCAAGACCCGGTTAACAGAGACTGTACGAGCCTAGAACCCTTTCAGAGCTTTCTGAGTAGTAAGTTAGAGCTGTAAAGGACAGAATCTGTGCCCGACTCTGCACTCAAACCCAAAAACATGTAGATGATATAGTACATGTGATTTAGTATTCCGTGTCATTGATGATTTACTGCTTACATTTTTTCCTTGTGTGGGTTTTTGGGACTGTGTGTGTGTAATGCATTTGCTGATAGCATTTGTTAGGGTATACAATATGCAAACATTCAGAGCTGTATCCTCAGTTGGGTCTGGTCAGTTGGCATAGCAGCACTTTGGAGCAGCTGAGGATATGCCTTTCAGTTTGAAAGAAATTTTCTACCCTGGTCCTCTATTAGATCTGGACTCAAAATAGTAAAACTGGATACAGTTTCCCTCGATCACACTTCCTGAAGAAGACGCCATCCTTTCTTTTTCCGTTTTCTTTCTTAGGCAGCCCTTGGTTTGCAGCCATAGCTGCACACACTGAATTTCCTAGAGATTTGTCAGAAACGCAGCAATTAGTGATCAGGGTTGGATTGAAAAACAGATTTGATACAAATAGTGCCATGCAAGCAAAAGGATGGCTGAAACCCAAGCAACACATGGAGCAGAGCCACTGTCTCCAGGGCATGGTGTGGGAGGGTGTGGTCCAGCAGGAGGGGCTGGATGGGGGCAGGACTCAGCTTGGCACGGAGGAAGCTTTGCTGGCTTGGAAATGTTTGTTTATTTCATGGGATGGAAAAACTTCCGCACTGAACATGTTTGCTTAATTAAGTTATCGAATCAGTAGTTGAATTATTCCTACAGTATGTTGTTGAATCCCCCTGGTTGTAGTTAAAGCTGCTAATGCAAACACCAAGAGAAGTGTTTTTGTTTGTTTCATTTTTGGCACTGACATCAGCAGTGTTGCATTATTTTTATATGGTTCTCATTTTCTCTTTAATCCGTATTTTTATGTTGGACTGTTTTGCCCAGAATAATAATATAGTCATTCCATACAGGAAGAACTGAGACATGAATTAGTTACTTGTGTTGTCTTAAGCAGAAAAGGAGATGCTTAGAGGTAGAGTGTAAGGAGCTGAACTCAGTGCTCTGAATTCAGTCTGCCACATGATGCTGTCCTCCAGAGTGGTAGGTGAGTAGGTTTTATGAACTGTTCTTTTTATTTCACCTGCTTTCTGTGAAATTTAGCAATTCTACTCTCTACAAGATAGTGTGGTGTGGAGCATATAAAAAAACAATATTTCCTAGGTGCCACTTGGTTTATTGCTTAGCGTAGTGCTTCTGCCGCCTTGGTCTCAAGACATTAAATTCTTGATTGAGCATGGCTCTGCTTCTGAAGGGAGACTGTGTCCAAAAGTGTGTCATGCTTTTGAGATCCAGGGACTGTGGTGATGGAAGGTACCTCTGCAGTGCACTGTGGGTTTAGCACAGCAGCCTGGAGAATGCCCAGCAAAGATCTCAACCAGGGCCATGTACGTTAGCCAGCTCAGGTATGGTGCCAAATCACTGGAGAGAAAAGCCAGTTGGCCAAGCTGCTCATCTCTCTGTTCTAGGAGGGGTTCCACTTTCTAGATATTTGCCTGTTGTATATCTAGTATATATTCACAGTTTACTTTGGGTGGCTGGAAAAATCTACTATGCACCATTCTGCATAGTAGGATAAGATTTTGAATCTTGCTGCTAATTTTATATGTATGTATATATATACACACGTGTATATAAACTGTAGACAATTTCAATGATGACTTTGATTTTCTATATTCATTGCATTCTGCTTAGAACTATCACTTCTGAAAAAAAAAATACTTTTTCTACCCAGAAAATGTGTAATCAATATTTATATTGTACAGCAGTAGTCGCAATTCATTGGCTTTGTCTGAAATATAGTAAATGCCTGAGAATTTCATGAGACAGACCAGAAAAATGAAACTCAGCAATATGTTGCCCAAAGGAAACCACAAGGTTTTATGACTGTGAATCTCTTCAGTTTTCAACCAAAGGCAGAACAAAATACATATTTCACTCTCCTTTTCTGAATGTTTTTTATTTGTTCAAGCCAGCTATTGTACCAGTTGGCAGGGACGCTTGGTCCCGTTATGAGTATTGGCTTATAGCATGTGCTGCAATCCAAATATCTCAGTTCATTCATATCAGCATCAGACCAGATATAGCACGGGCTATAGCTGTCTCATCATATCTTTATTTTCTGATGACCCTTGCTTTGCTATGCATGCATGGGAAGTCTGACATTTTCCTGTTGCGTTTGCCATACATGTGGCTCAAAGCTGGAGCACATGCGAGGCAGATCCTGTGTGCCCAGAGAGCTCTAAACATGTGGTACGTTACATCAGATCCTGTGTATAGCAAGCAGATCAGGTATGCTGTGCCATGGGGTGGGACTGTGCATAGGCACTGAGTGTTTCTGGTATTTCTACAAGTTCTGGTTATTCGCCTGACTGAGCTGTGGGATCTTAAAATATTCTGAACAATCCTCATTTTTCATCCAGTCAGCATTTCTGCGTGGAAAGCAACAACTCTATTGCTGTTGTAGAGGTGGTTGTTTCTGAAGATGGTGTGCTCTGAAGTCATGGGAAAGCAATGACTGCAGCTTGACAGCACACAGGGAGACAGTTGGGGTTTGATGGGGGAAGACAATGCTTGGAGGAAGCAAAGCAGGCATAGAATTATAATGCTAGGTTTTATCAATTTGCAAAGTTTAATTACTTATACTTGTGCTACTTCTGAAGAGAAATGGAATCCAGGTTAATCTTGCAAGATATGCAATATGCAATAAAAATAATTTATTAAAATAAAGCCCATTACTACGATTACCAAACACATTTTTAATTAAGCCTAAAGTTGCTTCAGTATAATTTTTACTTATATTATCTGAAAATATTTGGACTTGTTCATCTTTCTAAGCTTTACTTCTCTTCTGTGAAGATCATGAACTTGGCTTAATTAGAAGTAGTAGTTAGAATGTCAGAGCAAATTAATTTCAGCCAACTAAATGGTCCCTTGGAGAATCACAGCCTCCACCTGTTGCTCCTGTCTGTAGCCTGGAAATACCTGCGCTCTGACGAGGAGTGGGCTGTTGCTACCACCGTGCTGGGAGTCACTCCACTGGCTCCAACATGGCAGTGAATGCTAATAGCGGGAATGGAGACTTGTACCTTCATTGGCAGAGCAGGACACTGGTCTTCCATATTTTTCTGCACCTCTAAAGTTCCATTAAGTTACATTAAATGAGGTAATTTAAGGTTCTTAAAGGAGGTTTTATGCAAGAGTTCCACAAGAGTTTGTGACTCTTGTCTCTCAGGAATGTCTTCATGTAATTTATCCAGTTTACAACTAAAGATGACATTTAGATGCCCTTCCAACACAGCCAGCTCTAGATTCTCAGCCTGTGTGTTGATTTGAGTATTCGTTTGTACATCAGAGACTCTTTTAGGTCCCTAGCACAAACCGCTTTATTTGAGATTTTACTCAGTGTTAGCTTTGCATGTCTCCCTTTCTTTTTTTTTTTGAGAGCCTTCCTTTTGAACGTGACTATGCTAATTTTGCATCCAAGATGATGGAACGCTCTTACATTCTAAAGGAAAGGTTTTGAATAATAGCAAACACAGTGACTAATTTTCTAGGTGTTAAAACCTCAAATAAAAGGTAAGTTAATTGTTAATCATTGCTTAAAAATGCAATTTGTTATAAAATTTGGGGTTACTCAATGTTCCTAGTAGGTCGTAATGAGCTGAATCCATTGGTTAAATTAAAATGTTTTTTTTTCATATTCAGAAAGTGCAGTGTGTATGCAATTGAACAAAAATAAAATTGAAATTTACATTTTCATCAAATGAATAACCACACGCTGAGGGTTGCTCAACTGCAATTTATGATTATGCAAATGAAACAGGTTTCACGACTAGGATATGTACAAAAAATGGGAGTTCCATTATTATGTATCAAAAAGCCATTAACCTTGAAAATTATATACAATTGACATGAACCATTCCAAAATATGTCTAAATGCTCTTAGTGCTCTCTCTTTCTCTTCCATATATATAGGTACTGTATGTTAGATTTAGCAAAATAATTTGGAACAAATAATTTATTAAATGACCTCAGCCACTTTTTTGGCTTGTGAACTATCAGTAGCAACTTGCTAGGTTCTTTATTCATCATTTTAAATCAGTGAATAGTGCTGAATAATTCTGCTGAGAACACGAGTTACAAAGCAGTTCATGACTGGCTTCTGCTGTTTCGAAAACCTGGAGATGGTGTGGAGATTGGGTGGTAAGGTACATCAGGAGAGAAGCTCCTTGCTGTGAATGCTCACATCTGTGCTTTCTGGAATTTTTGGTGTTAGGTGGTTCCATATCAGATCCCTTTCTTCTTTTGGCTTTTGGAAGGAAAAAGCCTCATGCTAAGCTCACGACACCAAGGTATGGATGTCACTGGGTATGCTGAGCAGCTGCGGGCAAGCAGCAGCAGCTGCAGTCCCACACACAGATGTGCCAGCTGTGCTCAGCGGCATCGTGGTGAGGCAGCAGGGATGCGCTGTGAGGCATGCCTCTCCCTGCGGCATCACCACTTCGTGCCAACACTCTGAACAGAAACTAATGCACAGCACAGAGTGGTAACGCAATACTAGTTCTCAGCAGATACCTCAGAGCACTGTTCTTTCAATGATTTATGGTAGCTTTGTGGAAATGCTCCAGATATATTTCTGTGTCAGCTTATAGCTATAGAAGGGTTGGCTGTCTTGAGTTCTTTTTACCATAAGTGCTGTTCACCTTATAAACAATGTGTAAGATACCAAGATCTGTCCATGGGAGATTATTGTCTGTCTGTTATCAATAATATTTCATTTGCAATAATTTTTTGGCATTCCTTTTCCTCCCATCCCCTTAGCTATGAGAGAAGAAGGCTTGACATCTTTTATTGCAAATAAATCAAAATAACACTAAAAGTGACCCTAATCACCCTAAATCAAGGACTCTGGCTGTTCTTTTCTTCCCTTGTCTCTGTAAGAGGCTGGATCTGTTTCCTTGCCCAATACTCACTTTTAGATGGGGGTTTACATCAAAACTACTGCCACAAAAATGGTAGTGTACAGTTCTGCAGTGAAAGAAAACAGTGACTCAGGTACGTGGAAATGTCACTGATGGACAAACGGAGGAAGGGCAGGAGGAGCAAAACCTGTGCAGTCAACTGGATGTTGGGTAGGTACTGATGGTCTGAGAATTCCAAAGAAGGAAATTAAAAGTACAGCTGGCTCTATTGAGAGGGGTTATTTCTTCGAACATGGATAGCGTACATGTAGCATAGGGCATGTATTTGTTAGTGGCACTGCCCTGGCTTCTCCAGTCCTCTCAGCTGCTCAGTGACTCTTCTTGGGGTGAGCACGTAGGCAGCATTGGCCTCTCCAGATGGCATCACCCATGAAAAATGTGTTCTTGCAATGTTTCTTCCACCAAAAGGATGCAGCTGAGAGCTACTGCTCTTTTTACTTGGTAAAGTGCTGTTTACTTGGAAATACAAAAGAAAGGGGATATTTGCTCACACTGGCTCTTGCTTAGATTGCAAACTACTGAAACATTTGTAAAAAAAAAAAAAACCACACACTTTTTTTGGTACTCTTTAACTCCTGCAAAAATCTGTCACAGGAAGGATTATGACCAAGCGCTTCCTGTGTTGTTCTTCCTAAGTTTGGCAGAGAACAACAGAAAGCCAGATCAGTGTCTTTTTTTCATTACTTTCTGTAAACACTCTCCACATTAATCTCAGTAAATACCAGAAATGCTAATATCTAGTCTTTGTATATGCACACAGAACAGATTTAGGGCACTTATTTGGAGAATATATATAAAGCAAGCATTTGCTATCAGTTAAAAGCATCCTTTTTGACATCTTTAGAGCACATTTCTTAAAGTACTGAGCAATGATTGAATGGTTAATTATTCCATAAATATCTCTGGCTATGTTATCAGGAAATAAGGCAGGAAAGCACAGTGGTCAGCTGCCCGATGTCCAACAGACTCTTATAAGTTGGTGAGGCTGATACCCACTGGGAGTTATACTCATGTCTGCTGGCAAATAGCACAGCGAAGGTATGTTCCAGGGTCTGGTCTACTTCAAATGTTATGTTAGGAGCAATATATATATATATATATATATATTTCATGTTATATATATATAACATGAAAGCTTAGATACTGAGGGAGAAAATGGCAGCTGTAATGCTGCCTTGTTTGAACCTCAGAAAAGCAAGTCCTTCTGATGCCAAAAGGAAAAAAAAAAAAAAAAGGCTTCATGATGTACTGGGCTTTAAGAATTTTGTAGCTCTTCAGCCACTAGATGGTGGGAAAGGTGCAATGTGAGAGCACTCGGGCACCTGATCTGCCCTCACAGGGTTAGTCCACGTGCAGGTCAGGCTGAGCACAGCACTCCTGAAATGATGGTGACGTTTTACCATGAAGTGGCATGCGGATTGTGACATTACCTGTGCGTGTGTCTGTGAGCTTCCTGCTGGAGAGCCTTGTCCGTACTACCAGGGCTGCTGTGGTGACCAAAATTCCCTTTATTTGCAAATTTTGCCTTAGAAACAAATGAAAAAAAAATATTGAGAGTCTAGTTCATAATAACTTCAAAGCTACCATAACTCCATTGCTAGCAGTGGTTTTTGTAAAGCTAGTTCTCATATTCTGTCATGCCTGCGTACTCACTGCTTCATTAAATAATTGACAAAACACCTCGCACACTTAAATGCAGGGTGGTCAGAGTTATTTTTCTTTCCATAGCTTCTGTGGCTTATTGTGTGAAGAGGAGGCGTGCCTCGTTCTCAAAAAATATTGCAGACACAGAGGGTAAATCTGTCTTCCACAGAACCATGGAATTTCCTAAGCTATTTTTTGTGTGGACATTTGAGGGAGAAATAGTTTGATTTGAAAATATCTTTTAACAGGTTTATTGCTCCCTGCTTAGTTCTAAAGGACAACTACATAAATACTTCTGTCCCTGGGATCCCTTGCCAGAGGTCTGCTTTAATGTCAGGCTCATCACCTCACCAGCCAGTTCACCCCCCTTTTTGATCTTGGAATGAAATTGTAGTCTTGACTTCCAATGCAAATGTTGGTGATGTCAATCCTTAATGATTAAGGTAACTTCAGTACAGACTTCAGGAGCATCAAATGGTGGTGATGCCTTTGATTTATATGTCACCTTTCATTCCTACAGATCTCAAAGCACCTATAACTTCTGGCAAACAAGCTGAGTTAATGGGTTATGTCACAGTCTATTCAGCAATAATTGTAAGTGCTCAGAAGAAAGTCTGATTGATAGGTGAAATGGCTCAGAACTTCAATTATCTTAATGAACAGTTTCTTGGACTTAACAGAAAGTCTACCACTAACACAACTGAAGCTATGAACTTGAATTCAACCACTCATTATATTAAACATTGAGCGTGGTGGTAATTTGAAGACTTGGCTCTTGTTCTGTGTATGTATGTTCTTATAGGAATCTACATACTCATTAATGATACATAGCTACTTCAGCACTGGAACTTAAACATCACACAGAGTGGTTTGGATCACTAAGTGAAAAGCAATACCCCACTCGTATATATAAAGCTATTAAAAATAAATTGATATGCAATTACTCAAGTTTACCAGGGTGCTAGAGACAAATATTCAAAGCAATCTGAAAGGTTCTGGGAGATTTATTAGTAAGCAGATATTCAAGACACTGGTTTTACACCTGGCCTGACATTTTCCATATGACAGAAAACTGATGTAGAGATTGAAATGACTTCTGTAAATAGCAGAACCGGGCTAACAGGAAGTGGGAAAATGACATGAAAGGCAAACAGCTTGCTGTCGAGGAGATGGTTTTGAGATTATTCCAGTGTGAAAGTTCTTTTTAAATCAGCAATTGTGATCACACATACATTGTCTCATGTGTATGCCTCCTTGTTCTTTTCTTATTCCTCTTTGTTATTGTACTTCTAAATCTCCATCATTTTTTCCACAGAAGTGAAAATTGTTGTTAGCATCTGTTGTGTATGCATAATTACTGTGCCTATTAAAAGGCTCATTTCTATTATTTCCTGATCTCTTCCACAAATCCTTACACTGGTAATTAGTATATCTTACAAATACTGGTGGTATGGAAAGGACCACAAATTTTCAGCATAAACCCAGAATTGCTTTCTGATGACTAATACTATTGCGGGTACCATAAAAATAATAGTATTAGAAAAAAAGCAATAACCCCAAGCTGTATTTTACTATATATGTTACCAAGGTGATCTGGCTTTGTGAGTGACTTTTGGACCTGGACTCTTTGCACCAACTACAGCAGAAATGTCAAGAATGTGATCATTTTTTTCAGCTGGAAAGAAATTCACCTATGTAAATTCACTGTGTTATACTCGTATTCTCTTCACTGGAGGTTGTGGAGAGTTTGAAAGAAGGCTGCTGACTTCTTAGCTGTGGGTGAGTGCTTGTGTGCTAGTTGTGTTCTTTTTATGCAATAGGAAGGGTGGAGTTGTGGAAGATCTTGTATGGGGGTGAAATCATCGGTGAAAAAAGGAGTGTAGGGATGGCATCGCTGTACAAGAGTGAGTTCAGGCTGCTTGCATCCCTTGGAGAATTAGTTGTGTGAGCTGGAAATTATTCACGGACGCAGCTTCTCCCCTGTTTTGTCTTTCATAGATATATAAATCTTATCACAACACATCCAGGTGATGCTTTCCCATTCTGAGGCCTTAATTCTGAGTATTGATGTATATTCTGGATTGATGTTTGCTATTTCAGTTTGTGAGTTCAAAAAGGAGCTTAACTGCTTCTTAGTTTATTCCCAAGGAATAATGACTTGATAGTTTTAAAACCCTTTTTGGCCAAGTTTAACTGGTCTTATAACATTTTCCCTCTTAAACCTGCAGCAGGCCATATCAGAGAAGCTTAAGGAATGGTTTGGAGTCTTTCTGTTCTCACTCACCCCTATCAACACTCACCTCATCTGTGTCACTGCCCTCCTCTCAAAGAGGTGGCTATAAAGCCACGAGTTTCACTAGTACAAGATGAACTTCTGGAAACTGTAGTTGAAAGAGATTGACACACCAGAAGGCTGTGCTGCCATTCAGAGACACTGATAACCACATCCATCAGTACAGGTGAGGGGTTGACCTGCTGGAGAGGAGCTCTGTGGATAAGGACTTGGGTGTTCTGGTGGACAGCCATGAGCCAGCAGTGTGCCCTGGAGGCCAAGAAAGTCACTGGGACCCTGGGGTGCATTCAAAAGAGTGTGGCCAGCAGGGCAAGGAAGATGATTCTCTCCCTCTACTCTGCCCTGGTGAAGCCACACCTGGAATACTGTGTCCAGTTCTGAGCTCCTCAGTTCAAGAGAGACAGGGAACTGCTGGAGAGAGACCAGCAAAGGGCCGCAAGGATGGTTTGGGACCTGGAGCATCTCCTGTACGAGGGAAGGCTGTGAGACCTGGAAGCGGTCAGCAAGAAGAAGACCAAGGAGTGATTTTATCAAAGCTTAAAAGTATCTAAAGGGCAGGAGTCAGCTGGATGGAGCCAGGATCTTTTCCATGTTGCCCAGTGACAGAACAAGGTAATGGGCAATGAGTGCAAACTGGAACATGGGAAGTTCTGTACAAATGTGAGGAAGAACTTTCCTGTGCGGGTAACAGAGCCTGGGAACAGGCTGCCTAGGGAGGTGGTGGAGTCCCCTTCTCTGGGGATATAGGAGACCCACCTGGACACTTTCCTGTGCAACCTGTGGCATGGGGCTGCTTGACACGGGTTGGACTCTATGACCTCCAGAGGGCCCTCCCAACCCCTGCGCTTCTGTGGTTCTGTAAAAAGAGAGATTTGAGTATCACTAGAAGCTGTATAAGTCAGCAAAAATAAATGTCAGGTACCTGATATTGGAGGTGGGGCTTCATGAACGTTGAGGCATGCAGTGAAATGTTACAGTCGCATATAACTTGGGCTGATAGTTTTGCTGGTACAGATACTACTGCCATTTGCCTCTTGCTGTTTGCTCTTCTTTGTTAGCGTCTAAAGGTACAGATTTGTGGTCTGTCTCTTTGATTTAATTCAAAAACATCTCTGTGTCATCAGAGCTAAGTTGTCTTGCTACTTTGGACAAGTGTCCTTTTTAAAATCCACTTTCCTAAGCAATGTGACCAGAATGATCTCATGCTTTTGAGTGTCTAGATTGTGTGAAAGAAGTCTGAAAGAGACAAAAAAGCACTCTCTGGAAGAACTGTTAAAAGATATCAATTTTTCACAGTTATAATAGAACCTCATAATTAATTTAAATGAAATTTGTTTTCCGTAACACAGATTTTTGAGTGTAAAGTACGTCCTTTGAGAGAGGCAATGGGAAACAACCTCTGTTATTTTTGATTACCTTTGTGTTTTGCTTTTTACTCATTATGCTAATTTTATGCTAATAACCTTCTTACATGAAGTTTCACTTTATACTGCATAAACTGACAAATAGAGCAATATTTATCAAGCATAAATATTAAAAACACTATAAAGACTTTTAGGCTTCTAATTATTATGCTAATTTATCTCTAAATTATTCTTGTATTACCACCCTACAGTTCACTGTAGAACATGACACAAAAAAAGGTAAAAAAACAAAAACCCACCAAAGTTCTACTCCTTAATGCTATTAATTAATTGCATAGAAAGCCTGTCTATGAATAAAAAAAAGGCCTATTATAGCATTGTGGATGTAAAGATAAAGAATTCATTTTTTATGGTGAGCTGTTGAGTCTTTGTTTATATTATCATCAATACTAAGGAAATCCAAAGTGTTTTTTTATTTTAAAAGAACAGGAAAACCTAATATATTCAATAGAAATTCCACATATTGAGCCAAATTCTTAGTATTCCTTTTCATACCTGTATATTTATTGGAGTCAATGAGGCTATTCATAAGCGTGTGAGTTTTGGCCTCTTTCCTGCTTTTGTATTCCATACATGGGGTCAGATTATGTCCCCAAATCCCAGATACCATTCATTTGAGTAGCATTAAGGGACTATGATGTGGGACAAAATCTCTCCAGTGCATTGAGGGACTTATTAAAAATGTGCTAAGTAACGTAAAATGGCAGAGTTCCTAAATACATGGGTGTTACCATTGGTCAGAGATGGTGATGAAAGCAGCGTGAGGAGCAGCCAGAACTAGTTCTCACTGAATGAAAGCTGCTGCAGCAGAGCTACCAAGACACTGAGGTGTATTTAATTGAGCTGAGTCCTACTTATGGGCCTGGGTGGTTGGGGAGCTGTATGGCTCTGGAGTTCTCATTTGTAGAGTCAAAGATTGTGACCATCTTTATTTTCAGGTGTAGAGGTCTTGTCTTGCCTGTAGCAATGAACAGATTTCATACAGAAAAATAGTTCAAGTGTTAACAATATTTTTTATTCCCACTGTTTTTTCTGTTTCCATCCTTTGCCTTTTTGAATTTGGGAACCAACAGTACCAAAACAACAAAAAAAAGGCTTTTATAAGTTATTTTGAATGCCTGATTTTTCAGTTAACTCTTCCCTTGACCCATCTGTAATGAAACAAGCTTTGTCTTAAAATGATTCTTAATGCTCTCCAGCTAAGTTTACCGTAGCTTTTCTGTAGGTGTCTCTCCTGACCAGCTAAGTTTCCTATCACAAGCACATAACTGATTTCCTCCAGTGTAGGGTTTCATACATGCAAGCCATGGTGTGTGGACATTTTATAAAGAATATCTTCTCTGTAAAGGCCTATGACAGTCAAATAGCTCTGGGAGATTTGGGACAGTGCATTACTACATAGTGTCTTTTTAAGCATCATAGGAAGTAGTTTCCATTTAACTAACCATCACGTCTTCAAAATAATACTACAGTCTGAAGTCAGTGCTATAAAGAAGGTAGAGGTGAGATTGTGTTTCATCAGAAAACAGGTAAGAATTGCTCGGGGACACTGAGCAGCAGACAGGTCTGCTGTTAAGCAGCTGGTACCTGAGGACTAATGGTCCTGTAGGAATGAGGTAAGTGGGCAAGCTGAATGTTGGTTGAGTAATGAGGGCTATGAGAATATAGGTGTGGAAGTAGAAAGAGAGCACTACAAAAGCAAGGTTGCAGAGGACAACGTGCTGAGTATCAGCCAGCACATTCCTCTTTCTTTGTCAGTCGTCCATATGTTAGCATTTTATGCAGCAGTCTTGGTAAGGCACAGAGTCACTCAGTCTCACTAGCTACTTAAAATTGGGCATTGGCTTAAGAGTTTGAAGGATGGAGGTGCCATAAGACAATGAACTGCTTGACTGCATATCCATAGAAGTAGATAAGTATATACGAATGTATAGGTAGCTATGTTGTCTGTTTATATATTGCTTATTTTAGATGTTGCACACTAACACTAATAACCAAGCTAATGGCGAAAAGTAACTCTTCGTTAAAAGACAGTACCTATTTTTTATGTGTAGGAATCCACATGAAAAATACTTGGATGTTTTTTATGTAACTGCCAATTCTGTGCTTAAAAAATAACAAAGTATTCCTACTGGAAGCATTCAATGGCAATTTTTGAGTCACTGTCTTCAATCTGAAATCTTGCTTTTGCAGAGAACCAACAATTCATCTCACCCACATAAGTATCGATTCTTGTATTCATCAGGGGAAGTCACACTGACCTCCTCTCTGTAATGCCACAGCATGCCGCTGTAGCTCTGTTTGTAAGGAGCAGTGTGGAGGACAGGAGTGGGACACTGGACACAGGCATGCCTCTCCTGGAGCAGATCTTTGTTTTTTGTAGACCTGCACCAGATGGAGGGAGGACTTGTGTAGCAGCTCGAGCATTAATGAAAATGGGGACATCTTTTCCCCATAACTTTGTATATCAAATCACAACACTGCAGTATTAGGAGGGTTCACTTTTCAAGGGTGTACTCTAACACCATTAGTTTTTATCTTTTTATAATACCTAATAACAGTCCTGATCACTTTTAGGGCTTGGTGGACAGTCTTAATTCCACAAACAGTGGATGAAACTTATCCTACATCACTGTAACAACACAGATGATGGATAGAGAGAATTTATGGTCATTCATCTACTGATTAATCTGATATGTGTAGAATTCTTTCTAAAAAATATCTAGAAAGCAGAGGTTTTTCTCATTTGAAGTAACGTGCTTAATTAAATAAACTCTTCGTATACGCATATGTGTGAGAGAGATGGAGAGAAGGAATTTTTCTTTCTGTCCTTTTACTTTTTGGAAGTTTCATGTTCATTTTGCAACAGAGGCACATAGATGAAAACAACCCACAAAGCAGCTGTGAAATCAATCAGTAGTCCAACAATTTTGAGCTCTGGAGTAACCTAGTAGGGAAAAAAAGAACACAGTATATTAAATACAAATCCTAAAAAGATCAGTAATGTGCCAAACAGGTTACTGCATTCAAGACACTTGATAAGGATGATTTAACAGGGTGAAAAGATCACCTCTGCTGATCACAGAGGGAAAGGACTGTGAAGAGATTAACAAAAAAAAGAGGCACACAGAATAAAGAGATAAGTGAGCGTTATCTTTTTTTAAAGGTTTGAACTTACCTCATGATTGTTAGTGCTTCCTATGCTAGGCTGTTTTTGAAATCAGAATTCTAACTGTTTGTATGCAGGGCGTTCTAACCAACACTCGCTGCTGTTGTCCTAAAGAAGTAGAATAAAATTAATGGTACTGTCAGTGTGACTCGACTCTTGGTTTGGATATTGTTTAACAATGGACCAGTAACCAGTGCAGTCTTAGACTAAATATTCTGAGGTGTACTTGTAAATTGTCATAAATTCCAAATGCTTATTTGTTTCTTTGTTTCTGAAGGAAGAAATTGAATACATTTGTAAATGTATTTCTACATCAAATAACGGGTGGTCAGTGGATATCATAATAGGGTTCCTTTGGAAGGCTCACCCATCTGGGTGCCAGTTTTGAAAATATGGCTTCTTTTTACCTACAAATAGAGATGTGCCATTCTCCTGAAGTGTCTGTTTCTGTTGGTAGAAAAATCTTTAATTGCCTTGGTCAAAAAAGGGTTTTCTTTGGCTCCAAAGCATGTGCCATCTGCCATTCATTGCCCGCTTCACACTCAGCCATTTACAAAACTACTGCAATTCTTTGGTGTTTTTTTTCCAGATCAGTCATTCTGAGATATTTTGTGAATTTTGCAGCCTTTTTTTTTGTCTTAACTTTTTGTTTCATTGAAACTCCCAGGAATAATTTGAAATGATTACTGTTCTTTGTTCAGGAAAGGCTTTAGTTGGAAAACAAGTTTGTTCTCTTGTTTGCTTGTTCTAAACAGTCATTTTGTAGCTGCAATTTAAAAGTGTAGGGGGCAGAAAATAACCATTTAGGGAATATTGATAAAATGAAATGGGTCTGAGGTGAAGAATCAGAATCTTATTGTGCTTAAGTGCAGTAACTGCTTGGAGCTACATTCTGATACTAAGTTGGTCATATGTAGAATGGAAATTAATGTCTATTTTATAACTACAATTTGAAGCCACAGGCTTATAATTAAAATATATATAACCGTTTCAATGGTCATTAAATAACTATGTTAATGTTCAGGTGGGCAATGCTGCCAGATAACAAATGAAATGCAAGTGCTAGCATCACCTTAGGCTGCTGTCACCCGATTATTTAACTGTTGGGTGGAACACGTTTATTATGTATTGATGCACTGTTACTGTAGAAGAGAGAAGCTTAGGTTCAAGTCTGAGGATATCAAGAATAATTTCTGAGCAGGTTAGTGGAGAGGATATTAAACATGATGCCGAGGATATGGGTCCAATTTAAAGAATCATTTTCTGTTGCACCCACAACTTTATTCTTACATCTTACTGACAGCACAAATGTTTCCATCCATTTCATTTCATCTTCTTCCTTCTCATCTCAGATATTTATATGTTTGGATGGCCCCATCATGATAAAATCCAGCTGCCTCCCAAATAGAAATATCATTTACAGTTTCCCTTGCTTGCTTCTTTCAGAGTCTTCAGGGAAATGGCTTGATTAATTCATAGGTTTTCATTCCTTCATTTGTTTGTTTATGTATGTGAGTGAGTGGATGTGCTGTGTAAGGATGTGTGTGACTAAATTATTGAGGGAAAGCTAAATCAAAGAGATTAAATTTGCCTTTAGGGTATATTTAAAGTACAGACTGCAATATAGAGATACACATGCATCTTTAAAGGATCTGGTTTGAGGCGCTGGAAACTTAGGTGAGGGGAGATCCTCAGACCCTCTGTGCTGGACATTCCCTGCAGGAGGACATTTCTGCTCTCTGGCAGTTTGAGATGGATTTAGGGATGAATGTCCCAGGTTTCAGTGCTAGTAAGTAGCCCAGAGACTGCGCTCGACTCTTCTTTTTTATGCCACTTCCATAAAGAAAAAAAATAAATTACTCATTCTACCCCATCTCTCTGGTTTACAGAAATGTCATTTCATGCTATTAGGCTCTGGGGAGAAAAAGAAGAAAGAACCCTGAGCTTTTCAAACTGTTTGAAAGATTCTTCTTTCTCTATTCTAGTTCAGTCTGGTGCCAGTGGTCATATGTGCAAAGTGAGAGAGCTAGCAGGTCTTAAGGGTGGCTCTGCTAGGATCAGACCAGCCCTAAATACATCAGCAAACACTTAAAACTCCCCAGCCCTGCTGGTGTGCTTGTATGAGACCATTCCAACCGCTGCTGTGCAAGAAGGAAAACCTCCTGGGAACTCCTGTTGTTAGCAGAAGACAAAGCAGTCTGGGGGGAGCCAGAATAGGGTCTATACTTAGGTAGGAAGAGAAACCACTGAATATTTCTGTTGTCTGACAAGTGTCTTACCAACAAGGGATCAACTGTCTTGAGACACCCCAGAGCTTGTAACCTCCCTGACCCTCCCTTAGTCATCCCTGTTAGTCCCCATTGATCACAGACCTGGGAACAGGGATTACGTGATTCAAATAACCTTCTTGAGAAGTTCAGTGTACTTTCTTTCAGTTCTGTGAGTCAGAGGGGATCACAGGGAGCTGTGCACTCTTACACCCATGCCCTGTGCTGTGCTGCTGGACACCGTGCTGTCCTTCTCGTGGAGCTCCTGTTGACCTGCAAAGTTTCATCCCAATAATACTGATGATTTGCTCTATGGGAGCAGTCCTGTTTTATAATCTTTCTTGAAAAAGGGGTTTTGAAATATGGAGAGGAGATTATTTGAACAGAAAATAAACCAAGATCCATTAGAAAACACAGAAGCCCTTTTAGTCTCTGTGTTTAAATTCTTTCCTCACATAAGTCTTTTCATATTAAATTTCTTTTTCAATGGCTTTGCTTGGTTAGACCTCCAATACGTTTGTGTGACAGCATTTTTCAGCTGCGGAAGCTCTCAGTCTTCAAAGCTTACTGAGCAGTAGGTCTGGGCTGAGCCTGGAGCTCAGTGCCTCTCTTGCCCAGGCACATGCTGTCCTCAGCACTTGACATGCAGCGAGTCATGGGGTAAAAATGGTCATTTGTAGCTGAATTTTCCATGGCTGTTACACTGAGCCACAATTACTGTTTCTGAATAGCCACAAGTCTCTTTCTAGAAGACAGTGATTGTGCAATCATTATAAAGAGCGTGAATGGGTGCTTGCATTGCCACTCTCACTTGATATATTAAGCACTGAACTGACGTAAGGAGCAAATTGTCTGCTTAATCAACTCCCTTTCAGAATTAGCAATGCCAAGAAAAAGAAGTGTGTGTGGATTATCCAGTGTGTGCTGTTACTGGCAGTGTGAGCAGCACAGGAGTAATCTATTGCCCCTGCGACACAGGGAGCTTTGGGTGTGCAGGAAGCAGCTATATTCCAGCTGTCAATACTGCCATATTCCAGCAGTCCCTGTCTGGAAAATGTTTCTTACCTGGGGAAATTATGCTTGGATACAGATAGATAGTACTACTAATGATGGAATCCTATTGGTGAAAGTACGTCTCTTCTGAAAAATGATGAGGGAAAAGCTTTGCGCACATCGTCTGTGTGAGGAGTAGAATTGAGACTTGGCAGCTATCCGTGAGATGAGAAGGAGAAGCCTCTCCAGGCTGTTAGGGCAAGAAATGTCACTCAGGTGACTGCTGGCCAGGTTTCTAGCAAACTGTGCAGGCTGGCATTCAGTGCCATGGCACAGAATGAACAGGGTTGATTGACAGTGGTAGAGAATAAAAGAGGGAGATTCTGAAATGGCATTGCCACCGGTGGCAGCTGCAGCAACATACCTGCAGAGCGCCGTTGGCATGCAAACGCTGTGCACTGTGCCTACAGGGCTTGTCTGGGTCTGCAGCAATGCCTCTGGTCTGGCTTCTTCGGGATCGAAGGGCTGACAAAAACGAAAAAGATATTGTTAATAGAAAAATGAGACTGGGAGACTGTTAGGCTAGGGATCTGAGGCCTTGTCTGCTGAGTATTAAAGAATGGAGAAAAGTCTTCACTAAAGGTAAAGAGATCTCAAAAAGAGAGAAAGAATAAACAGAAAGACAACTGATATTTACATCATGATCTTCCGGATTCTTTGCTGTGTTATTGCATAACTTTATTTTCAGAATGCCGTGTTTTACCAAATGGATTGTTTCATTTCTTCAGGAGAAGAGGTTTATTTTGATAGTTCAGCAAGCAGCCTGCAGGAATGCCTCCTAAAGCATTGCAGCTACTTTGTAGCTGCAGTGCTGGAGGCCTGCAGCAACTCTCTTTTAGAAGGATCACATTCCCTTTGTGTCCATTGTAGGGCTCTGGTTTCAGGCGATGCTTCAGCCAGAGTTGATGATAAACATAAGGATGAAGTTTAAATCCTTATATGTAGGAGTATGAACATTCATTTGTTTAACTGGCAGCATGCAGTAACTTTTCTTCTTTATTCAATGGGCATAAGATGCTGTAACAGTAAATGGGAGGAACTATCTGTTACATATTTAGAACAGAATAGTTCATCATGCCTTTAGGATAGACCTGAGCAGCAGAAGGCTGTAAATTTCACTGCTTCAAAACCATAATATAGAGATCAGTTTCCTTCCAGTGTTGCCTTTTGCTTGCAGTGTGATAGCAATGCATTCCTAGTCTTATGCTGATAGCAATTAAAACATTCTGTAAATACTGGTAAAATATGTTACGCTGGGAGTGAGAGGATGTAGCCGAAGCTATCCATTACTCTTGAGGCTGATGGCCTTTATTTTATGTCTGCACTAGAATATAATAGTAGCCAGATCAGTTATTTTCACTCAAATGGAAACTCCTCCCTCTTTTAATTGATGATGTTTGTAGTGTCAGTTTTCAGATTTCAGATCTTTCCAGTCCTATCCTAGCCAATCTTATCCTATTAATTTTGATAGATTCCTCTACCACAGTTCACTCATCCTGAAGCAGTTCAACTGCTAACGAGCATTCTTCCCCCTTTCTTAGCATTGCAAATACAGAGGAGGAAGGACGCTAACTTCACTAGGTGATTTCACAGAATAATTTAGGTTGATAGGGACCTACCTCTAAGAGGTCATGTAGTCCAGCTCTTACTCAAAGTGGGTCTGGCTAGATAAGGTTCTTCAGGACTCTTGCAGCCATGTTTTAGTAACTCCAGGAATAGAAGCACCGCAGCCTCCCTCAACCCCTCACAGTATTTTTTTTCTTCTTACCTTTAATGAAAATTTCATTTTTGGGGGAGGTTGGATTCAAATTGCAAAACAGTTCTTCTGAACTCATTGAACATCAACAGTTGTACGTTCTTCAAACAGAAAGAACTGATTTTGCTTCCTGCTTTTCATGAGTGAGGGCAACCATGCGGCCATGGTTATCAAAATTGTCTTTGGCTCCTATTGAAACTTTCTCTGTAAGAGTTGGTTGATTGTGAAGCTCTTTGGAAGGCTTTGAAAAGGTCATAGCCTCAATCCTCAGCTTCGAGGAGAATGTCAGAAGGCTTTAAAGGGTCATTTTATATCCAGCAAAGCATGAGGTGATACAGCTATGTACTTATAACTCATCTTGGGCAAATATTTTCTTTAAGCTGCAAGAATGTTGTATTTATACTTTTAATGTATGCTGTATTATTAAGCTCTGACATTAAACACCTTCATGCCAGTTTGGAGCACTGAACTTTGCTAATCACACAGTAAAAGAAGGGAAGGGGAAACTTAGCAGGACTTACAGTACGTTTCTTCCACGGACTCCCGAGGTCCTTTTTAACCTCAACTATTCTGTGATTTTGTGACTATGTATCGTGGTGAATAGATGAAAACTTTCAATGGCTGGGGTTGAAGACATGGAAACGCAATGATTAATGTAAACTCTGATAGGTACATATATAATTTGTTCTATACGCTGTACAGGAGACACAACTTTCCCATTAAAGTATCTTCTCCTTCTTTAACAGGAAAAGGATGCTGTTCTTGATGATGTCGGTGGAGAAATCCAGTTTGGGGCCAAAACCACAAAAGTGAAGCCTTACAAAACCAGAAAACCAAGCAGAAGGATCTTCAGCTGATAATGCCCCCTTTCCTCAGTATGTAGACAGCATTTTCCTTGATAGAAGAATGCGTTCCTGTGGAAAAGACTCCACCATTCTGCTGACATCTGATGCCTGACAGGCAAGTTAAACGTTTAAAAACTGCACAACATTGTTTATGTTGTGCAGTGGATCCGTTGAATAGCAAATTCCTGGAAAAATGAAGCATTGTTCAGCCTTAGATTACTTGAGCCTGCCAAATAAATTCAGCTGGGAAAAGATGTCGAAGGCAAGATTAAGGGAAGAATCCAGCAAGTCAGCATTTAGGGCATTCTGATGTTTATTGCTTAACCCACCAGGCTGTACAGGATGTTGGCTTTCATTGCTCTAAAGTTTTGCTCTTGAAACAGTCTCACTAAAAATAAACATGTGGAGTTCTAGGACCTGCTTCCCATGCTGCTTCCTCATGTGCAATCTGATCTACCTTGCATGGACCGCTTGGGTTTGTCCGGATCCAGAGAACAAATCTTGCAGTTACAATGTAAGGGTTCTCTCCTAAAAAGTGGAATATTCAATTTGTACTTTCTGCTCCAGTAAATGTTTGATTGCCTAAGAAGAAATGGAAATATTATAATCCCTTAAACTAACAAAAATGATGATTAGAGCACTTTAGTGAAGGTGCAAGCTCTCCTCAGGCATTCAGGATTCAGTCTCCTCGGGCACAGAAAGAAATTGTCATGCAATTGGTTTGAGCTGTGAATCTGTCTCATTTTAAAATAATCCTTCAAGATGAGTCATTCTTTCTTCAACCCCCAGTGTAACTTAACTCTACAAGTTGGCAAAAAAAGCCAGCCACCCATAACTTCCACTCCTTTCTTCCTCCTCATTCCAAGTCCCTTCACAAACTCCAGAGGAGCACTTATGACTGGCCATCAAACTTTTCCCATCTGGTATTCCAAAAATGAAATGGCAATTAGCCTTTGCCTGCTAGGCTAATTGACCTTTAGCCCTTGTCTTTTCAGTTAATTACCAAAGCAGTCTAGTTGGCTGTTTCTCAAAGCCTTATGAAGTCTTAAGATAATAGGAGGCTTCAGGCTGAGACATATGTGTAAAGACAGTTTTTCTCCACTCTCCTGTTTTTATCACCTATACCAGTTCTTTAGCTAATCACTCTGTCATAGAAATTGGTCCTGAGTCTCCTATATCCTGAGGGCGTGAACTGCTGTGCTGGGGACTAAGAAAGACTACTAACTTGACAACTCTGGCATTTCCTTTACTGTTAGTTCCTAAAATGAACTTTTCACAGTTTGTACCTCTCTCTAGACAACTAAAATATAGTGTTATAGGTTTTAATTTCAAATGAATTTTTTTCATTACAAATTGAATGACATGGATTTCTCTTTCCTTTCCTGTTTTGTCTGCCAGGCAGCTAAGCTGGATATGGGTAGGTCTCACAACCCAGATCAATCAATACAGTGATAAAGATTAGGTATCAGCCTTGTTCGAAAGATGGGATTTTCATCTTAATGGCTCAGCCTTCTGGAAAATAATTCTCTTTTGGTTTTGCCAGTTATAAGGGCATAGCCTTGTGCAAGAGAAAAGCCCTTTTAGTCTCATAAAAAGCTGGGTTCATGTGAAGGTATTAAAACTGGAATTTTAATCATAATCGTCAGAGATTTTCTTTTGAGCCTGTCTTGAATGCCACAAAAAAAACACAAAGCAAAAGGAGTGACTCTAGTCAGTTGTATTTAGGATTGTTTACATCAATAGTATTAGAAAAAACAATGGCTTCCCATTATTATGATTTTCTAAAAACAAGCAGGGTTTTTGTCTTGCATGGCTAATTCAGGGTGCTGCTCATGTGCCCTCTGATTAATACATCTTTTTAATCATAATAGTATGAGATGGACTTCCTTAGCAGCCACTAGGAAAATAATTAGAAGAGTTAGATATGAAATCTGAATTAATAATTTCAGCGACAGCCCTCTCAATAAGAGAAGTAAACAGTGTTTGACATGCATTGCATTTTTTATTTTATAACATTTGGCAAGAGGATCTTATTTAAGTATAGCGCATGTCTGGCACTGTTTGTTTGTACAAGTGTGTAACAACACAGGCATTATGTATGTCACATTAAGTGGCATCAGTTTTCAGGTATCTTTATTTTAGACCGAGTTATTATCATCTTGAAGGCCTGATTCTTAAATGTATCAGAACAAATGGTTTTTGTACAATTGCAGTTTGAAACAAGCTTTTACAGTTTTCTATATTAGAACTTCAGGAGTATATACTAGTATGATATATCGTTTATTTGTAGACTGCAAATGTCTGGGTGATGTTTGAGTTAGCTAAGGAAGATCTTGTGGGAGATGATGTTCAAGACGCGGTTATGTGCAGTTGCTATGGTTATTTCATGAAAATATATGTGTAGTTAGTTAAATCCCCTTATAGTTTAATTTGCACAATAAATAAAAATATATGGGTGCAAAGTTATCACATGAAACAAAATCCCTGTAATCCCAGGTCTTATGAGAATAAATTCAAACTCAGATATATAATATGCATAGATTCACAGAAGCAGTGACAGCTAAGGTAAAAGTATTCATCTTTTTTACATAAGTAGCAAAGCAGGTCAGAAATGCAAAACAGGTCAGAAATAAATGAGTTTCTATAAACTGAAGTGATGATGTGATAATCTGAATTTTGGAAGTGATTCAGAATTACTAATAATGAACCTGGCTCTCATCGCCTCTCTGCTTTTTTGTGTCATTGAAAGAGGCAGCAGAACGAATCGAAAAGTGACTATTCTGGTTGTGCAAATGAGCACGTAGAATTACTTGTTCAACTGAAGGTAATTTCTCAAATGATCTCTCAAATCTGTACTGACTGTTTATATTTCTGTTTAAGCATTGAATGACCTTGATAGTAGAACGTGAATAATGCCTGAAAGAGAAATACAAGTTTGTCCAATTATTTCTTGCTGCTAACTGCTTAAAGATAACATTACCTTTATTAGGTTGTCTGCTTAGATGCATAAACGTGAAATATATACAGTTATGAGCCCCTGTTTATAATGCTTTGCTCTTTCCTGTGGTGTAAAGGATTAAAGTAATCCATTAAACAGCAGAAGAGGGACAGCCTTCATCCTTTGCTGTTCCCTCTACATTTGCAAGTCAAATATGAGGTGTTCCTATATGTGGAAGCCAAATCCATCACGGGTTAGAATGGAACTCAGGTTTTGTGGTTTTTTTTGGACTGTGAGAATTCTGATTCTTCTTTTTATTCTGGTCTGGAAAGATTTGAGCAACTATGGGTTCATATAATGGGGTGGTCTGTATAAAATGTGGCAAAAATACAATGGTACAATAGGATTTTAATTGGCTGCAAATTAAGATAAATGGTATGAAATAATTTAATAATATCAAGTGTTCTTTTTCTTTCACCAGTGGACATTTTAAGTACACATATAACATCTCAAATATCAAGTAATGTAGAACAGATGTAAAAAGAATGTTGACCACAGATTAGATGTATGAAAAAGAGTGTGATGGACTTTAGGTACTGTCAGCTGTGACAGTGACTGCAGTGCAGTGGGGCAGTAAGGTGCAGCTCTGAGGGAGAATGCACTGAATAGTGTTTAGTGACTTGAGAGCCAATATCAATTCCAGAGCAAAGGCAGAGGTCCATGTGTGAGTTCTGGTGATAATGTGGATAATGATTCTGTCAAGTCAAATGCACATGCTGACCGATATAAATGAGTTATCAAGGCTTTGTGAATAATGTTCTGGTGATGAGCCATAAATCAAAGTGCAATCATCAGTCCATCTGTAGAGGCCTAGGATAGTTCAGTAGTAACCCTCAAGTTGGTGCACATATTAATATGAAAAATAATGAGTCTGCCAACTTAAAGCAGGGATTTGTTTTGGATAAACACTCTGTTAGAATTTGGGCTGGCCAATAAAGCCAATTGACAGATTCGTTTGTCATATGAATAATATCTCATTCAGTGCATTGGAACAACTGGCAGTTCCTTATCAAAGACAGGGTTCAGAGTGATGAATACTGTATGACTCTGCAAGCATCCTGCGCAATTACCATTTTCTTAATATAAATATTAGCTGTTAATTGCATTAATACTGTGCTCAAGTATCTTGGTCATGGACATGGATGATTTTGTTCTTGCTGCAAAAACAAATGGTAAAAAGGTGACCTCTGTATCAAAGCATTTGCAGTCTAAATCAAACTAAGATGAGACAGAGGACAGACAGACAAACTGAAAACTACAAGAAAAAATGAGGCACTTTTGGTATGTGAGATAAGCAGTGGTCTTTGGACACTAGCAAACTAATCACTGTCAGTTTTTGTGTCAGCACCACGGAAGGGAGGAATGTTAAAGCAGCTTTTAAAGGGGGATAATGCATTACTTGAGCAGATGTTTGTGGAAGCTCCTCTCAATTGTGATAGCATGGGAAGATGCTGTGGGTGTTTTTTAGTCTAGCTTCTTAAGGTGTTGACTCTTAGAAAGTCACACTCTGAGCATAGGGCAGGGAGAGGGAATGCTGTCTGTCCAGTTGACTAACTTGAACTAAGTTTAATAAAGTGATATGATTCCAATAATTGCAAAGAGATCATGAATTTAGGGAAAGACTAGTGCAGAATTCTGTTTAATGCTACAGTGGAGGAAAAGGCCAGACAGGGCTTCAGACAAGCAGGCAAGGGTTCTACCTTATACAACACCAGAGAATCCAGACATGCAATTTAAATCTATAAAAACTAAGGTTCACTGGTTTTAGTGCTCATGTGATCACTTGTTCCTGTTATTAATTTTCCCAGTGGCACTTATTCCAGTGTAGTTCCATGGGTGTACAAGATGTGTTTCATCTACAGCCAAGCTGTGAAAACCTGAACTTTCTATTTATTCCTTATTTCTTTGTATCACATAGACAAAAATGAATTTTCAGTGAAGTCAATTTTGCCATAAGGCAAAACTAGCTTCATCTTTCCTGCTTCCTCCCATCTTATTTTCCCAAACTGTAATTTTGTCTGTGCAAGATAAGAGGAAGTGATAAAATACTCTGACAGAAATCATGTCCATGTGTTTTAGTGCTTGGATATAAGCTGTCTACTTTGACATCCCTTGTAGCCCAGCTAGCCAGGCAGAGCATCTGCACAGGTCAGCTTTGTTTCCTACCCTCTTCTCCAGGGTTAGATGTCCAGAGAAAGTGCCCAAATGTATTAAGCAGAGAGTATTCTGAAAACTCTTTAATAGTTCCTGGACATTACTATGCAGCAGATATTTCCCCATGGAGAGTTCTTCTTGTTCAAGCTCTTTCTTGTTCTTACACCCGGAAGCAGCCTCATTGACTCATCAGTGTGGCAATGAAACCCCCAAAACCTAATTAAGAGAAATACAGTGAGCAAAAGCGCTTGTTATACTTTCTAAAATTTGTCTGTTTGTTCCAAATTATTCTGTATAGGAGGTCTTCTAAAAATAAGAGTTGTTAATAGAGACAGAAAATAAATACTTTTCCAGACAGATTTTATTTTACAATACTTACTGTTGTCCTTCCATTTATGTTTTTTATTAAGGAGAAAAATTTCTGTTGTGTGTGAGATTATTACATTGAGAAAATTATCACCTGGGCACTATAATTACTTTAGGAGAGCCCCAAATAAGACTGCTTGACATTATTTAGACAATTTGATTACTCTTACTCACCATTTCAGAATGTGATAATCTAAGTGTTGCTTTAACTGGAGTACTCAACCATCTTCCACAGTGATTTATACAAACAAATGTAATGTCAAGTGGAAATGTTCCAGATTTAGATTTCCTGAAGCTCTGTGTTGTGGCCCTTTGTTACTGACGTGCTGTAAACTTCCTTGTCAGCTAATGTATACTATTACAGTTCTGGGTAAACCATCAAGTTTCTGACTTGTCTCTAAATTTAAGCCAGGACCACTTGACTTCTCTGCAGCTATAGAACTTTACAAGAAAAATAGTCTAATGTCACCCATATATACTAAACAACTTGCAGTACTTTTTTTTTGTCTTATGGAGGAAAATACAAATTTAGCTAATACACTTTAAGAGAAAAAAAGAAAAAAGAGAAGAAAAAGGGTCATCCTCAGACCTTCTATTAGCCACATAGAAATGAAATGTATGACCACATATGAAACTATTGCAATGAAACACGCAACCGGGAGTCTGGGAAAATGCTGTTCTGCAGTTAAAACATCTGAAAACAAAAGAAGGAGCTTGGGGAAAACAGAGCAGTTTTCACAATTTATGGCTGAGAAAATCAGATGCATCTTTTTGAAACAGATAGCCAAGTATTCATAACTGTGTGGTGCAGTGAAATATGCACGGTCATGAGTGTAGAGAACATCTGTACAGAATGTAAAAGAACACGCAAAGTTTTATTATTCATATCTCATTGTAAAAAGATTCTATGTTTGCTGTGAAAAATGTTCATGTCAGAACATGAGTGCATTTGGTTTATTGGAATCAGATTTCTATACTTCCTTACTTTCCTAATGGAACGAGATGCTGGGTTTCATCCAAAGACTAAGAGAATCAGTCTGATTTTGTTTATCCTTCATACATATGGGTCTTGAACTCTTTTTGAACAAAGAAAGTTTTGTGAAATGAGGCGCCAGTTCTAGTCTACCAGTAGTACATCTTCTTTGCATGAAAACAAGTGGAATCTTTCAAATACTGGCTACCATCTAGACAAGATGAATATATATTTAGCTAGGTATTTTTTAATTCCACACAGAGGCCAAGGGAAGAAACGTATATTGTTCATTCATCTTCTGTCTCAAGAGGGATTTCGTACTGACACATGCTTGGGATTCCAGCTGTGGAGCTATTTGTGTTAAAACTGTCTTTTGTCCAATGTAAATTGTGGCATAATTCCTCAATACCTGCAGTTTCTAGCACATTATTGAAATGCGACATTGCTGTCTACCTACTGTAGCTGTAGTCTAATAGTATTGAAGAAATACCCAGAAAAGCTTTGAGGCTCTCAAGTGTAATGCACACTTGACCTCTTTGTCTCCAGAAATGAATTATATTGAGTTCAGATTTCTATGTCCCGTTCTTTCTTACATCTAATTAACTAGTCTGTTTTAACTTCTTATCTGCAGTAGAGCACAAGAGGTTGTAAGAGGGTTTCTGTACAGTCTGCGTTGGTGAGCAGTGATCAGATTTTCTCAAGGTCAAACAAACAAATAACAAATCAGCAATACCCATATTTTATTGAGCGGTAGTGAAACCCTACTGTTAGAACGCTGAGGAACTGATATGACAGTTACAGAAGTTTTAGTCTATTCTACTCTGCATAGAATGCATTAAGACTGTATTTGTAGTCTTGCGATGGAGAGGCGGAAGAGTAAGGAGGTTGTGTTCATTTCTCTTTCTGCTCTTGTCTTTGTGTCCTATTTAAGCATGTTTCCTGGTTGTGGTTTTGAAGTGATAGCAGGACACCAGTATGTGTTGTTCATTTAGACAACTGAGGAATAAGTGTATCATTTCTTGAGGCTAAGATTTCTTGGGACAAAAGAAGGAGCATGGAGCATTGTGCAATACCACTGTTAAACAGCTGTCATCTGGGCTTTAAGCCACTGACCTCTATGCCTTGAGCCCAGTAGTCTAGCCTGGTTGTGCACCCACTGAATCCACCCATTCAGTCCACACTGTCCTGCAAAGGTACCTTCCTGGTGCAGAAGAGTGGAAGGAAAAGTGGCACAAGTGCAGGCACTGATACAACTGGAGTGGAGGAACAGCTGCTGCAAGGCAGCGTGTGTGATAATGGAGGGTGGAGGCAGAGCGGTTTGACAGGCAGCCTGACAGGCAGTTCAGCCAAAGAGGCTTTTTTGTAGTGGGGTTAGAGGATGGTGGTTGTAAATACAGATGTAAATCAGAAGAGAGATAGAAGTTAAAGATCAAAGGAAAGAGCAGGGAATGAGGGAATATAGGGAAGTAGATAAGGGATGGAAAATCTAAAAATGCTAAAATGATTAGGTATCAAGGAGTTAGACAGCTTCGATCTGTGATAAATAAACAAGGTTCAAGACACACTGAAATTGCAATATCATTTGTTCCAAATTTCCCCTCTGTGATGCAAATATGTAGAGACCTGTGTATGAGACATTTTGCTACCAAGCTGCCTCTTAGGAGTGAGTATCTGAAACTGGAAGGGATTTATCTAGCAGAAGTTCAGATGCTGCGGGGCATATTAGGTGAATTAATATGCACAAGATTGCATCTTCTCTTCTAAATTAATAAACAGCACGTTCATTTCTTTTCTACTAATTGAATGTTTAACTTGTTTGTCTAAGGCCAGTGATTAGGTCAGTAAGAGGTTAGGAATAGATACTGCTTGTTTTCTCCAGAGCCCTGAACCATTGCTGGGTTTCATATTTCCTCCAGCCTGTCTCAGTGCAGTACTGTTTTGCAGACAGATGAAAGAGTTTCTTTCATTATTAAAACAAAAGGGCAAGTAAAGAGTTAGGAAACTGATAATTAT